>OMNZ01043437.1:13188-33423 GCA_900303255.1 Lesueurigobius sanzi | reverse complement strand
GGCTGGGTGCCTGGGTGCTGTTCTGTGGGTGCTCAGGTGGAGGTGTGGTGTCTCTGCCTCCTCTGGGTGCTCTGGCTCGGTGCCTGGGTGCTGTTCTGTGGGTGCCCGGGTGGAGGTGTGGTGTCTCTGCCTCCTCTGGGTGCCCTGGCTCGGTGCCTGGGTGCTGTTCTGTGGGTGCTCAGGTGGAGGTGTGGTGTCTCTGCCTCCTCTGGGTGCCCTGGCTCGGTGCCTGGTGGCTGGAGCTGTTCTGCTGCTCCCGACGCAGACGGCTCCTCTGCTGGACAGTACAAAAAACTACTTCCTTTCCTAGTCCATCTGCACTCAGCCTTATGTACTTACAAGACTTTTATTTGCAGAAATTCTGGTGTGTGCATGTGTGTGCATGTGTGTGTGTGTGTGTGTATGTCCGTGTGCCCGTGCGTCTGTGCGTGCGCATTCGGATGAGCGTGCGAATACTGATGTGTGTGACAATTCTGGGGTGGGGGTGTAATTGAATGATCTGTTTTAATGTGTTTTTAATCTGTAAAGCGCTTTGAGCTGCATTTTGTATGAAAAGCGCTTTATAAATACAGTTTTGATTGATTGATTGAAAAATGTACATTATTAGCATAATTTATCTGCTATATTATAATAGATAGTAGCACTTACATCTTTGTAATAACAGTAATAGGATGAAATAGCACAGAATCTAAATATAGTAATTATTCCGTTGGTAACAACTCTTGGACAAAGGGCACTCTTGTCATTCTACTTTATTAACTCTAGCCTTTCTTTAATACCGAGGCGAGACTGTAAATGACCAGCATTTACTTGGTAAAAATAAATACAACAAGACTTTAAATGCCTCGTTATCCCTATTATTATCCCTATTTAACATCCATGTTATTACCATGCTATTAATGTGCTGTAAAGGAAAGTGCCACTACTTGGAAAGGGCTGGCTCCCGAGCTACTGGAGATCCCTTATGTAGGAGCTACTACACTGGAGATGTTGTCACCACAATGTGAGAAAAATGCATTTTGAGAAAATGCTCATTGAAGTTGCAATTTCTCACATAGTCCAATATATACACTCCTTATTGTAAAGATTTAGGTCATTTATTTGTTTCCAGGTGAAAGTATATATGTTAAGAGGGAAAAGTGGCCCAAAACCTGAACATTTCCCCTTAAATCAACAATAATGTGATGGAAAAAGCATTTTAGCAGAGCAATATTTCATAGTTGGTAATGCATATTTTTATATTCAGGCTTGTGGACAAAGGGCGATGATAGTTGAGTGTGTAAATGAATTATCAGTTTTGAATGGGGTCTTTAATCTGTAAAGCACTTTAGCTGCATTTTGCATGTATGAATTATGAATAAAGTTTGATTTGTGGTCAGAGTGTGATGGTGGTGCCCGCTGCCACACCAGTTGGCAACCACTGCTTTCCCCCAGATGTAAATTTAGCTAGTTTCCATCTGCAGACAGTCCCAGAGCAGGTGAGTTAATACAATATAAATATAAAGTTGTATATTGTTGCCCTTTCACGGCACTCTGTTTGGACTCAACTCGGAGCATGTTGTGTGTTTTGTGCCAGGCCAGCTGTAATGGGGTGGGGGGGGGTGCTTGGAGTTTATCACAAGCACAGAAAGTACAACACATAGATCTGCTCCTGTCTCCTCCCCTTCAGCATAGAAAGACTCGGAGCATGGGCACCCAGCCAACACTATCAATCTATCCCCTCCTACCCCCAGCCTCTGACTCTCATTGGAGGACAGCTTCCAAAGGGGCAAGGAAGCATGAATCATAGCTCGACTATGAGAAACCTCCAAATACATGTGTTGTGTTGGCCAAAATCACTTTGTTACTTCGCTGTTGATAACGTTCAGGCATTTGCCATTGCAGCTGTGAACGGAAGTGTTTTAGGGGGAGTCAAGTGAGGAAAGGGGGGGGGGGGGGGGTTCTTTTGGCCTAGTTTTTTCTCTCCTTTTTTCTTCTTCTTCTTTTTCTTTCCCTTGTCTGATCAGAAACCTGTGTGCACCTCTGCCCTTCCCCCACCCAAACCTAAGCCTCTACGATTACAGGCTGTGTGCCGTGCAGTATGGAGCGAGGTGAGCAGCTTGCCTCAACAGTTATCATGGTGTGTGTCTTTGCGGCCAAAGCGTCCTGTGTATAGTATGTGTGCGCCGTGATATAACCCGGAGACGCAGCCTCGCCGTTTGCATGGCTGCTTTCACACGCGCAGAGGAGGATGCCATTGAGTGCTAAATATGTATAGCATGTGACAGTGTAGATGCAGGTATAGCACTAATGGAACACTTTTACACACACTTAATTGGGTTACAATTATAGAAATAATAGGTGTCAGGTTTATCCTGTAATTATCGAAGCTGGAAGTGAATTGTAAATATATAAAAGACAAAAAAGAATGCTACAGCAATAAAAGCGTTTCAATGAAAAAGAAAGTATGTACAAATAATCACAATGATGAATGTATAATAATAATAATCATAAATAGTGCAGTGTCTGTCATATAAAACTGATTTCACTGAACTCTGCAGTTTTCAGATTCCTTTCAGAGAGCACATTTTTGACACAAAGGCAAAAAGGCTTAACAACTCATTAACAACTATTTATTAAAACCTCATTCTATTTTTCCTCTCTTTTTTTTTACAGGAGAATGTAAAATTACACTCTGCTCAAAGCCGTGCAACAGTGTCTTGCCAGATGATATCCATCCACCGTCCAGAGAGGAACACTGTATTGTGTCATCAGACAGAAAGGCTTAATATAATCATCAGTTATGCATCAATATGCAAATCAGATTCACCCACTATTTAGGCTACTATAAAAGCTTCACTGACACAGAAATTAAGCACGGTTTAAAAATCTATTAAAAACATATTGGGAACAAGATGAATGTGTGTAATTTTGTTCAGATTCTTAAGAGAAGAACGCAGAACCAAGGCACTCCTCCCACATTATAATTTTCTATTTACATTTTCTGAAAAGCCTTTATCGTACTTGGCTAATACAGCCAAGTTAGTTAATAGTTCAGATTCTATTTTGATCTGGCTTTACCACACTGTGTAATCCTGCTATTTGCTTTGTTGTTAAAAGGTGTTAAAGGTTTAATTCATATTAATATAGTGTGACCATGTTTTGCATAATTTGTCATATAAATGAATTTATTGCAATAATTATTGCACTCCTTTTCTCTGTGCAGACATTATGTCACCGCTGCTTTCTATGTGACTACATACATTTATGTAACCCAAAGTGTGTGTACATAAATAGATATTTCATTAATATGCACAAATATGACCGATTAGCACCAATGTGCCAAACATATGCTAATTTTCTATGTGCATCTGTCGTTAATTACAGATATGGAGCTGGGAATGGCTCGAAGGAACCACTGAGGGCATGTGCGACAGTGTCCCAGCTCTGCGCTCATGTCCATTGTGATGTGAACGTATGTCCACATTATACATGACATGGTTAGCTGTTTTTGTTTTGACCAGGCAGAATAATGATGCAGTAGGTTTTGAGGTTACCATGTGGCACATTACCCAGAGTTAAAGTGCCGAGCAACATCTTTTTATCACAACAGCTCGCTCTGCTTCACAAGGCCTGCTCTTTGTTCTTCAAAGTAAAAGACATACTTTAAACAAGGCAAAATGGAGGGTACTGTAACTGAAAAAAAATGGTGTAAACATCCATTACAGAATGTGCCTTTATTGTGTAAAAAGTGGTGTAACTGGAACATGACTTCAATAACAAAATAAATTCTATTGTCATTTTTCTTTTCAGCTTACTGTTGCACAACTCATTTACATAACAGTTTAGGCTTTTGTGTCCGTTAGATACACTCAGTGTGTGGCGGCTGAAGTATACTGCGTTTTTATTCTTTTTCTGCCGTCCCTCCCTCCCTCTCTTCAGCCTGGCTGCCCTTGTACATGCACTCCATGTCAGACCCAGCTGTTACTACAAACTACTTGGAGGGCTTACAAGCCTCATTGCTAATACTGACAACAGCATTCTTACCCCAAGCTTAACGTCTTCTGGAAAAAGTGAGAATATGAGGGATATTTCTGTGTCTAAAATAATCATTTTCCTTAACAGATGTTTCCACCTGTTTAAATTTGAATCTTTTCATACATATGTTCCTTTGCAGCAACTGAAAACCAGGAAGAGTGAAAAACGATCATTAATGAGTAATCCATAACTAAAACATATATGAAAACAGTCACTGTTGCTGTCTCACAATGGTGAAATAAATGTTCAACTCAGTTCAGAGATTAAAGTTCTTTAAAAAATAATTTCATAATGGTTAAGATTAGAAAACTTTATATTTTGCTTTTTTTTCATCTGTAAAGAGTAAACAGAAAATAATCACAAAAAACTAACTATCTATACAATAAAAACTGTAATTAGACAAAGCTTAGCAGCATTTTCCCTGCCTCACATTTTGTAACTAAATAAGTAAATAAATTATTTAATGCAGAACTCACTTTTTTTCCATTTTCAGGTTTTAGGACAGTTTTCTCTCTTAATATACTGTATATATTTTCACCTGGAATCAAATAAATGACATTAACAATTACAGTTTACAATAAGGGGTTTAATTATTGAACGTTTCTCCATAGAACTATGTGGGAAATTGTAAATTCAATGATTTTTTATTTCACCTTGTGGCAACAACATCTCCGCTTTAGTAGCTCCTACAGACTCCAAACTTTCCAATATTAACAATATTCTTAACAATATTTTGAAGGTTTGTTCAGAGGGATTTTTTAAATATATTTAATTCCTAGCCTGATTTATTTACTTTAAAAACAAGGTGAAATTTGTATTTTAATAGATTTATTCACTAATAACTATTCAAAAACTAAATGAGACATCCAGAATCCCCCCTTAACAAATCTTTGCAACTAATATAGCAGCAAAATAAAATCATAAATTTAAACCTCGCTCTATCCATCATTTAGATTTTGTCGACAAAAATATTTTGCCATATTTTTATATGAAAGAAAGCTTGTAATACATTTTTTCTAATATTTATGTCAGTAAACGAAATATCTTGTTTAGTTTTTGAACAAACTAGTTATTATTGAATAAATCTGTAAAAATCTAATTTCGCCTTGTTTTTTGGGTTTCAAAACTCAATGAATAAAAATTTGGAGTCTGCATTTTGAGAAAATGGTCATTGAAGTTACAATCCCATATAGTTCTATTTATGTGTTCCCAGGTGAAAGAGAACAAACTGGATGAATTATTTTGTGTGTGCACTAGAGCAGTGGTTCCCAACATTTTTTGTCTTGCGTACCCCTTGGACCTTTTATTTATACTCCAAGTACCCCCTGTCTTGATGGTTTCGATGATTAGATCAAAAGTGAATGACAAAAACTCCTATTTATCAGTAGAAAGGCTACTAAATGTTCTCAAAATCTCACTCTTTACAGTTAAATATTTTAAATAGCTTTTCTTTGCACAAAATGATCAAAAATACAATTCAGTTTTATCTCATTTTGTATCTGAAATTATTCCAAGTACCCCTTCCTAAGCTCTCGCGTACCCCCTGGTTGGGAAACACTGCACTAGAGTACATTTCAGTGTGTTTTCTTTGTTGTTTATGGCCCATGTGTGTGCAGCTTCCTTGCTCTAACCCCATTACATTCCTCAGACAGTCCGTGAGTGGGACTAATTAACGTTCTGTGCAGAGGCTTTCCTTTTACCCAGGGGGACACCCAATGGATTATTTACCTATATGTCCTATTGACAGCAAATCCCCCATCCCATTGGTGACCTCACAGGCAGACCAATCTTTTTAGGATGCGGCGTATGAGCTTTTACAACATGACTTTTAAAAACATCAGCATGTAGCAGGTATTAAAGTTCAGTTTGTACTTTTGCTTTGAATTTGTTGCAGCAGTGAATTTCTCCATTGTGAGATCAATAAAGTATTAACTTTTTATCTTGTGTCGTTGTCCAGAAAGTAAAGACGCTTAAATATAACTTTAAAAGTGTCTCAGTGGCAAGCGCTCTCACCTCACATCAGGAGGGTCCAACGTTCACCTTACTCTCCAATGGGGTGTAATAGCGGAGTGCTATTTGCCGCTCAAGATCCTGGCTGAAGATCTGGAGATGGATCCCCAGGCACTGCACTGCGCTCGCCCACTGCGCCCAACAGGGTTTGCAATTCAGCTCAAAATGCCTGTAATCATCCTTTTGGCACAGATGTTTAGTGAAGCATGTAAAATCAATAAGTGCTTTTAAGACACAATTTGTAGCGGAGGTAATTTGCGTGCTGAAATGATCAAAAAAGCATCTCTGGAAGATGTCTGGACTAAAAAGGAAAAAAAAAAAAAAAATTGTGCTCTTGATAGGAGGGTGAAAGACTAGACTTGCCTTTGATTCAAAACAAAACTAGTCCATGAGGGAACGATGATGGTTCGGGGCGATGATTAAAAGTTCAAGTTGATCTTTATTTGTTTGTTCATTTGGTCAGGTCAGTGCATGATATTGAATGACCCATAGGTGTGGCTTATAGGCCTTCTAATAGTCTACCTGCGTGGTAGCGGCCGCAATTATTGTGCATTAATTTAGCTTTTGGTATTGAAAATAAAGGCGGCAAGACTATGAAACGATGCTCAGTGATTTTGTGGGTTGTTGACAGGAAACAAAGAAGGGTGATTAGGACTTCCTTTTTCTTTGCCCTCAGGTTAAAACAACAGCTGTCTCGCACCTACATGGACTTTTCTATGGCGCATTTGAGGACCAGTAAAATCTAACTTTATATGGGTATTGCTTTAATGCCTATAATGGACCTGTAGGCTATATTGTGTGTAAGGTAGGAAAGATCTCTTAAAACATAAACAACACATACATATCGACTCAAATATTAAAACCTCCTAGGCTGTGTATGACATGTTACCCATCACCTAACGCCGTTTACTCTTTTTGTGAAAGATTCTTCTGATACACTAAAGAGGACTACATAAGAGCCTATAGCTTCCCCTCTCCATTCACTCTCCACTCTGGAGCAGGCTGTGTTGATCTGATGTTTGCCAGTACCTTTAATACCCAAAAAGGCAAAAAAGTACCTCAAAACAATCGTGCTTGTCTACATTGCGTTAAGATAATAGGCTGAAAAGTAACATAGTTATGCAGCTTATGAAAAAGAAAACTATAGCATTAAAGTAGCATCTACTGAAAGAGATCTATGCATCCACACGATACAATTGGTTTGGTCTAATACCACAGTCATAAATGCTGTAGCGTAGCGTACTGTTGTCATTAGTGGAGCATGAAATAAAAAGGAAAAGAGTGCCCTACAACCTCAGGAATAAAATGATGTCAGCGGGCATGTCGGAGCCCCTCAGCCAGCCTCCCCGAATACACAGGGAAAGTGAGCGTCAAGAAGAAGGCGGGAGCAGAGGCCATTTCCACGTATTCATTGGCCCTTGGCGCTGTCAATTAACCCGATATCCTTTCCAATTGGCTGTACGCGTTCGCATTTATCGTGCCATCTCGCCGAGCTGCTGCTGTGTAATCGCAGGTAACTTTCTTACGATAGGCTTCCGCGGTAGAACCTAGTGCTCGACGCGCGCTTGCATTTTAGAGCTACTCTTCGCATTTAACATAGCCTGCCCCCACAGTTAGGTACGTCCATCGCATAAACAACTGCAACACATACCCCAGGCTTTCTCTTCTTTGTCGATCTGGTCAATCTCTCAAAGGCGTTTGAAATCGGATACCGCTGGCGTTGAGGCCCTCACTTTGGGCGGAAGGATACGTTGTTGCGTCTGACAATGTGGACGGAGGTGGTGAAGATGTCTACGAGAAGAATGAAATCATCTCAGTTGTAACAACAAAAAGAGAAGACGTGAGATTAGTTACTATAATAGATTTGTTTGCACATAGACTTGTTACACTGACGCAAACACGTGGGCGCAGCGTGAACAGCGGGTTTACTGGGACAAAAGGAAGACGTCCACGGTGCCTCAATGCGTTTCATGCACTGAGGTCGAAATTCTCTTCAAGTTTTATGTTTTTCCCGATAGGAGACTTGTTTTTTCTTTTTACTGTTGGATACCACACGTTTGGACTGAGGTAAACTGCGTTCTTTAACTAATATGTTTGTGTTGTTGCGCAAATACTCTGCGGGGTGATTTGCCTGCGATTTTTTGAAAAGTTTTGGGGAATGTGTGGTCAAAGCGGGGGCCGTATTAAGTTTTTGTCTGGATCGAGCTGGTGAGCCAAGTGTGTGATGGTCTCCGCTCATCGACACGGAGGAAATTTCCCCTTTGTTCTGCGAATACCCCAATATATTGTTTTACCCATTTCCAGCCCGGTTCACGCGCTTGTTCCTGTGCATCCCTGTTGTTTCTGCTGCACGCTGTGTAAAATGTAAAATATCATCGCAAGAATCTTATATTGGTTGTAGTTAGTGTTGTGGGTCTTGCCTACATGTAGCTTAGCATGCTATTGGGGGGGGAAACAAACTTTCAATAAACACGACAGAGGCCTTTTAAACATCCCTTTATGGATGTGTCTGGCCACCAGCTAGACTTAATTTTATTGCACATTTGGCAGGAAATTCCTCTTGCTCCCACCCCCACCATCTTTTCCACTGAACTCAAAATGCACGACCTGAACCCCAACAACATGTGATAGAAAAAGGGGCAGTTGCACGAACTTTTCTGCTTTGTCCTAAATCGCAATGCTCCAGTTTTACACATTTGTTGATTTCTCTTCAGACCGCTCACTCTAACTGGGCCAGGACACAGACACAAATTGTTTATAAGCAGCATATTTGGCTTTGCCCACGTTAGTCAAATGGCCTGATGTCATTGGCTCTTCTATTGCAATGCATTTCATGGCAGCAGTTTGCTTCATATTGTATGTCTTTATAAAAATTGCCTACAATTCAAATGGTCCAGTTTTTGTAGAGGCTCACACACTAATAGCATAGCCTATTAAGAGAGATCCCAATGTAGAGGCTTTTAGGCATATTTTTTTTATTACTATATATGAATAACACGCTTTCCTTTGCCATTTTCTGTTTTTGTTGTTACAAAAGTTCAATTAGAAGTTAGGGCCCTTAGAGGTTGGCCCGTCTCTTCTGCTGGTGTTTGGTCACAAAGACTCCTAATCTGCTGGCCTCAAATATTGATCCACCAGAAGCTAGAGATGCCATTTTGTTATACTACACCTCACATGCTCAGGACAAGCAGAAAGGATTATTTTGTGTGTGTTTATAAGTGACAACTACGCCCCTTGGTTTGTCCAAGAAAGTGACTAGACAAAAGCAATATAGGCCTATGGGGAGAAAATGTTTACGTTCAGTGATGCAGTAAATTTTGTTTTACAAATTGCATTAAGCAGATATATGCAGGATTTTTAATACTTTTGGCTGGTGTCTAGTATATTTGAAAGAGGCTGTAAAAGTACACCACCTGTTGGTGTCCTAGTGCCTCTGTTCCTCCTCATCATCGTTTCCTGTGAGCTCTGGAGAGGCAGCTCTCTGCGCCCTAGGCCCAGGCTGGAATGCAAAACACAGGGTATATCCGTGTTGATGCTCACTGTCATTTGAGAAGGATTTTTGAAGTTGACATATGGTAATTTGTTAATGACATGTTATATACAGTCATTAGCCTTTCACCCACATTTCCTTAGGCTAATAACGGTCTGTTATTTCCACAATCATAAATGCATAGCGTTTACTTTTATATACCAATGAAGAAGAATAACTGGCGTAAAAAAGAACAATGTTAATTGGTGATCATTTGAAAGCACATGCTTATTTCATGGTTGTGTCTTCCACTCCTCCAGTTTGAGTCCCTGACAATTGGAAGTGTTTGGGGTGGGACAAGGCCTAATGCATTGAACCACACTTTGTTTTGCCAGAGTCTATGCTATCAACAACACAAACAGAAACTTAAATTTTACAATTTGTATTTGTTTCATCCATTAATAAAATAATCTTGGCACTTTATACTTGGTGCCAGACAGATTTGAAACATTACATGCTGCTTGTACAACTTTTGCTCTTGTCAAAGCCACTAAAGCTTGTACGCACATTTTCTCTCCTAGGGTTTATTAGAGGCTAAGGGTTATGAGCGAACAGCAGCAAAGAATGGCTGCAGTTGGAACAGACAAGGAACTAAGCGACCTCCTGGATTTCAGCGCGGTAAGATTGGGACAAAGATTGTGGAGATTGGGAGGTGATAGGTGGGCAAAAATGGGGTTAAAGGGGAGAGGGGGAGTCAAGGGGCACAACCAGTGTCATTCGTTTTCATTGTGTTATTTTTGGCCTTCGTTCTTGTTGATTCACTTTGGTGCTTGTTAGATGATGGTAAAATGTCTCATTCAAATGAACATCAAGGCCATACAATAACAAAGCAATGATGATGAATACATAAACTACATATTTATGATCAAATAAACAAATTGAAATGGCTTTCTTTCATTCTGCATGACGTGCTGCTGACAGGATTGATAGGTTGAGTTTTTTTTTTTATAGCTCGTTTTGTATTTGTTTTTTGATTTCGAAACATCTATTTCAATTTTCACATTTCTTTCTTTTTTGGTTGGTTAAGCTGTGATTTTTATATGGGTAAAACATTGTAAACATTATGCAGTATATGCTGGACCCCAGCTAAAGACCGACTCTCTGCTTCAGCTGAATATTGGCCCTGGAGCTCTATAGTTTGAAATTGGGGTAAAATGGTTCTTGTTGTGGCGGAGCTTGTGGGCGGTCCTCATTAGACCCTGGGGTTTGTGTTAGAAATGCTCAGTCACATTGATCTGCTGCCAATTTCCATCAGCAGATGTTCATCCTAAATTTAATATTGATAACTGCTCAAACAGGTACTGAATGCATTGCATCTTTTCCCTTTGTTTATTTGCTGGTCAGAAATGTGTCAGCGTGGACAATAAGCACCAATCTCATAGACCGAGGGTGTGAGGTTCAGTTATTGGACAGACATCTTTCAACTTAAACCTGAGATCTGTCCATGTGT
The DNA here is from genome assembly GCA_900303255.1 of Lesueurigobius sanzi. NCBI lineage: Eukaryota > Metazoa > Chordata > Actinopteri > Gobiiformes > Gobiidae > Lesueurigobius > Lesueurigobius sanzi. The sequence goes on along the minus strand of OMNZ01043437.1, from coordinate 22,417 downwards.
TGTATATTGTGTTGTTGATCGTATCCCCCTTACAAAATCATTTTTCATTTTGACTTCAGTTGGAGAAAAATGCAATTATACACAACCCATTGATGGTATTTGCACGTCATTGTAGGGACTTTTTCTTGTAGATTGTGAACAACATTATGTTTTGTCGACACAAATCTATGTCACACCTAAATGTCTTTATTGCCTTAGTGTGGCTGCTATCGTTTTACTTATGGTGTGTGTTTTTTTTCTTTGTCTCTTAGATGTTTGCACCACCGGTCGCCAATGGAAAGAACAGGCCCATGACCCTTGCTAGCAGTCAGTTTAGTGGCTCAGGTAAGTTTTTTTATTATCATTTTAGCAGCTGGGTTTTATTCCTCATTATATCTCTAAATTATTCCTTCTTTCTAAAGTTGTGGTTTGTGGCTACAAGATTCAAGTAACATTTTCACTGTTGCTCTTAACTAAAAAGATGTTGCGTGATGCTATGACATATAAAATCCTCCATCTCGATGTTGTTGATTATGCTTTGATCATCTGCACAGTAGATGCAGTGACATGGGACTTGAAATCACAATGCTTTTCCCTGAGCTGTGTTTTGACAGCTACCTGATTATCTCACCTCATTCTTTGCTCTGGTGTTTTGAGTGCAAAGTAACAGCTACAAGTTAACCACTCTGTGCACCTTTAGGCCTTTGAGTGAGCTCTTCCCTCTTCCTGAATGTTATTAGCTGCGTTACTTTCATTCCTGTCACCCTGCCAACCTGGTGTGTGAAATCGAGTCACACTCCGTGCTCCCTAGAGTGAGAACTTGGCCACTAAGGAACAAAGGCAAAAAGAGGGCTTATGGACTTGAAACGACTCCCCCCACCCTGAATTGTAAAACACTCCTCCCCCCACACTGCACTGGGCTCTTACCCCCACTGATCTGCAGGAAATGGCTGGAGTTTGAGACAATGTCCCTCGCCCACTGCTTAGAGCCTCTTAAACTAGCCCAGCATGCCGCGAGTGGTCAAAGTGGAAGAGAGCATTCAGTGAATAGAGGGATCAGCCAGGGGAAGGCCGAATCTTGTTTGTTTCTATTACAGCAGGCAATTACCAAGCAGTGAGGAGTTAATTCCTCTGCCCCTCCTCATGTCCAAAAGTGTGCCCCCGGGTCATTGACACCCATTTTAATGTGATACTTGAAGCTGTCACAATGACTGCATCACTCACAGCTTACTGCAGCTCCGGCCTCAGTTTAACTGGACTCGAGCGCACAGCAGGAAATTTACCAAATGAGTGTGACACACTCCTGTCTGTTCTGACAGAAGTGTGCGCTCTGATCTCAAACAGGTTAACTGCTTGTGTGTGTAGCATGTACAGGCATGTGCATTTGTCACATTGCTACTTCAAGTCTGTCTCACATTTATTTTCACTTCACCCTTTACTTCATGTCATTCATCTTCTCCTTATCAATCTTTTTTGAAATTCATGTCATTCAATGAAGCCTCGCCTTTAGCTGAAAGCACATTTGGCTTTACTACTTAATATGCTTCTTGTTTCTTTAATAATTCTATTTTAAAATGCATCTTGTATCTTGTTTTCCCACCACTCGTCCTGAGCCTCAGTGACAATACATGGGACAAATGATTTAGAAAACCAGTTTCAGTTTAGAATGATGACCAAAACAGATCAGCGCCCGCCTCTGACGTCACATGTGCTGCTTGTATATTCTAGAGCCTGCAGCGCGGGAACTGTGGTGAGCTGCCTAGTGGCCTACCAGGCCACCTCTATTCATCAACACAAAAGTGCTCAGAGGGGTGCTAATTGCATTAGGCGTCCTTGGCTTTTCTTGGTGGCCAGAGCGTGTGTTGGTGAGCGGGAAAGGCCTGTGGTTGGAGGGAGAGATGTTTAAAGAAGTGGAGGAGTGACAGTGCGTAGCCTCAGCCAGGCGTCTCCTCTGTCACCTCTGCAGCTGCTGGCAGCGCGTCCAGTCCCTTCACACAAACAAACCCACAAACATGAGGCTCTCGTCACAACAATATTGTGAATTTCACATGTGGTCTCTGTGGTACGGCAGCATGTTCAGTCCACTGCACTGTATACAGAAAATCTGTGTTGATGCAGGGAACTAAGCTTTGAATAGGAACATCTCCAAGGATTCTGCTTTTTTTCTTTGAGGTAAATTGGATATTTTCAGAACGTTCAGCCATGAGAGACAGCTGTTTGTGTAGAGCACAATATTTTCAGTCTTCCCATCAGAATATTTATAACTGGAAAAAAGATTGTAACCTAGACTTGGGTGTTTTTATAATTGTGTTGAAAATGTTGCTTTTATTTTTTCTTGGTTTGGTTGGATGGCTGAACAACAGATGAAACGCTATGTTTTGGCTTCAATCCAAAGTGACAAATCTTGGTGCAGATTCACTCGTATATTTAACACGGTACAGTTATGTCAGAAAATGTATCTTTCAAACAGTCAGCAGCAATTTTGATTAAATTGTATTTTAGCATCCTGTAGCTACACTGAAGATCTCTTAAAAAATAGTCTGTTTTTGGCAAAGCGTGGCTCTCCTGGGTTGGCTGTGTGTCAGTGTCACCTCAGCAGCTCTGCACCTTGTTTTAATTGGCTCCAAGTTAATTACTCCACTAAGTGTGAAACAATGTTGTCAGACTTCTCTTGCACAGCCATGTTTTCAGTCCATCCTCCGCTCCCCCGCTGACCGAATAGGGCTTTCACAGTGTATTAGAACTGCAGAGAGCAAGTAAACATGAAGTACTATAATAATAATAATACACAATCATTTAGATGAAGATGGTTTGTAGATGGATAACTTTGTTTGTGTGAAAGGAAGAGTAGTGTGGGACTTAAGTAAAGGTGTTGGCCTTTAGACTGGGCCGTGCTGACCGGGAGTGAGTTTGATGTTTGAGGTCCTTCTTGTTGATGCCAGTGGCATCAGCTCCATAGATCACGGCTGTCGCAGCATGTGTAGGTGCTTGCTCCGCTCTGTTCGTCTCATCACTCATTCTCAGTCGTCGCTGACGCTGAGACCCCTCACTCTCCTCCTCGCCTTCTCCTTCCACTCGCCCTCTTTTGCTTTCTCACACACATTTTTTTAATTAGGCAAAAATCAAAGACTAAATATGAATATTCATAAGGAAGCCACATTAATATGCACAATTATGCAAATCAGCATGCAATTAAGCCTTGTGTCTCCAGAGAGCCTGGATAGCATTAGTGCATAAGACAGGGAGAAGGGGATGATGGGGGTATTTTGGAGTTTTCTGCTCCACTAGTCTTTTGGCTCTGTTTTTCCTTTGTGCCACTCAGGGGCCTTTCTATACCTTTTATAATGACAGATTTAAAAGTTTAATACTTAAACTGTTTAATATTATAATATGTATGTGCTTTACTGAGTGATCTTTTATAGTGAGATATTTTCTAAATTATTCCTGCAATTGCACATCACTGATAAAACCTTGAATTACAATCCATTTCCTGATCAATATTGACGGGCCTCTAAACTGTAGGAATTTCTTGGTTTCCGATGTTTAGTACCTTCACTTGACCTTCTGTGAGAACTACAATAACGTGTCTGAATGTTTGGTCTTTGCAGCATTAGATGAGCGCAGTGGCTCGGGGTCCTGGGGATCAGCTGAACAGAACAGTCCTTCCTTCAGCCAAGGACGGGTAATATACAAACACACACCATTCTTAATATTACATTTAATTATACAACTTAAAATATCCGTTGCCTCAGCTCTCAACTGCTTTTCATGCAATTTGCAATTAGATTTTTACTAAATTTCCTTTCTACCTAAACTTGGCTCACAGTGCTGACTTGGCCAGCGCGCTGCTAGCCAAGAACCTCAGTTGAAGCCCACCGGTAATTGCGGTTTTACATTCGCAGTAACCATCTTGGCACAAGTCTGTGTAAATACAACGAAGAGGGGGTGAAAAAGATGCAGGAAGCTTTGATTACCACAAGTTGATAATTAAGAATGTCTGTTTGAATCTCCGGAGCTGATGCAGATTTATTTGGCATCGTTCCTTTTAGGTTTTCCTTCTAGGTGTGTTTGATAAAACACAATCCACTCGAGGAATTGTAGTTGTAGTTTGCAATCCATTTTTAAAATACAATGAGCTCAATGTTGAAATGATATTCTTACAGGGTTATGCAGAAGGATCCCACTACAGCGAGCATGAGGCCTTGTCCTCTCCATTCCTCAGCTCTGGCATCACAGGTATGTTTTATATCTTCTATAATAACAGGAAAAGTTCTGAGCAAAATAACTACCAACTGTAATCAGGGCATTTTGTCCTAATTCCAACAAAATGTAGATGATGATAAACTCGATTTATGAGCGCAGAATTTTCTGACCTAAAAATGTTTTCTGCATGGCAAACTGTGTATGTGTCTGTGTTCATTCGTTAAATGTTAGGGATGTTGGGGCATTGATGCAGAAACCTTCCCCAGGGTTTTGTCTGGCAGGCTGCTTTATGCAGCTGAGCGAGCTAAAAAAAAGGGGAGGGCATCTTGCGATATTTTTTCCTGTACTTTGGGGGAAAAACAACTTTAAATTGTCATAGGTTTTACAGAGTAGGGCCGCAGTGACTGGTTAATGGTGTTAACAATGAGCATTTTTAGGTAAAGGCGAGAGGCCACCGTATCCTCCCTTTGGAAGTCAGGTATGTTCATTGTCAGTTTGATTTTAATAAATCATTTATTGTCGTTGAGTATGTAAAATGCTGATAATTCTGTATTTAATTTGAATGTCCTTTATAGCCTGGTTTTCTTCCAAGTGACATTGCATTACCAAGCCCAGATGCCATGTCTCCCTCCGGTCTCAAATCCAGCTCTCAGTTTTACCCCTCGTACACCAACAATCCCAGGAGAAGGCCTCCAGAGGGTGCCATAGGTAAGTGGACCTCTGTGCGGGCATCTGCAGCTATTATAATCACATCTTACTCTTATTTGATTGTAATTTTCAATAACTTGGAAGCATGGTCTTTCTTTATATTGTGTGTTTTGAGCGCGTGGGCAGGGATGTGGAATCTCAAATCGCCACAGGGAGGAGTTCATAAGCACATGTGTTCACGTCCAAATATGTAAATGGCGTTTCACTCGGCTTTTCTCTTTCTGCAGACACTCAACCAAAGAAGATTCGGAAACCCCCTGGCCTGCCATCTTCGGTGAGACCCTTTTTGTGGTTGTCTTCACAGCTTTTGGCCAGGGTTTTCTCATTCTTTTCTCACGCTTTCTTGTATTGGCTCTGATTACACGCGCTGCAGACAGACACATGCACAAACAGCGCTCTGCTCTGCCTGAGCGACTCTGTGACGGGCAGGAGCACAGACCTCAGTGAGCTGACAGTGGGGCCCAGTCAACATCACTATTACAACTGTATCAAGTGGTGATTGTTGCATTTTTACCATTTTGTATTTCAACAGCCTCCTGGCATAATTGCCGTAGTCATTTCTCTTTTGCCAAATTGAGATTTTGTTTCCTTCTAGTCTCCAAACGCTGCCACATCTTGCAGTATCATTCGCTACTGTACGTCCTTATGTTTTATTCCATTTTCATCTATGAGGTTTCTTAAGTGTTTTATTCCATTCTCCTGAAAGCTTTAAAACATGACTGAGGCAACTATGACAGGAGGCTGCTGATTTGGTAAAGTTTACTTGGTGACAGACAAGAGGTTCCATTATAGAAGGATACACAGGGTTCCAGTGGAGTATTAAACACCTTTCACACCTGAGACTCTGGTCGATTGAGGACCAAAATTGCTACATTGTTTCTTTTTTTCATCTGTCGCGGTTCGTGTTCACAAAGCACTTTTCACAAACTAAAGCTTTACAAATGTATTCTCCCCCCTCACCTGTAGGGGCGCTGCGGCAGGAATTAGACAGACAGAACAGAACAAGACACTCCTCTGTTGGTCAATGGAGAGTTTCCTGATCTTGCTGCGAACATGGAGCGGGACTTGAGTAAAGTTTGGATTTCCCCTTTGGATTATCTTCTGAATATATCTGCCATAACTCTGGGCTCGGCTGAAGAGGCAGCGCAGCCCGGACAATGATGTTTCACTTTGGGGAAACTAGACGAACAAAAGAGCAGGGGCAAGAGGCCTGTGTTTTGTACCAAATTGCAGAGGTTATACACAGTCCAGACATGGATGGACCACTGGTGTCCATGTAAAACAGCCGCTGAAAGGTACGTCTGACTGCTAAAATAAGGCCTGTTTCTCTCATCAGAGTAAACTTGGTTCATGTAGAGCTGGACTTTCTAACTTTGTTGATTTTATAAGTAGACATCAGAAACAATATTATATTGTCGTGTGTTCATATTTCTATCCTCTCCTACTGACAACTCATCTGTCCGTGAATCACTGTCTGTTTTGATATGGACAGTCACATGACCTCACGGCGTCGGGCACTTCCGGGTTTTGTGCCGCTCTCTGCTCCACTTGGATTCATGAGTCAAATTATTCAAATTAGTTTGTTTAAACCGGTCCGAGACCCACGTTTTCAGCCAGACCTTAGTTCGATAGCACATTCACAACACCTCAATCGAACCGTACTATCAGAGCAAACGAGCCAGGATTCGGATCAAGAGTGGATTCTGAATAAATTTAATTTGATCAAGTTAAGGTCTTAAGTCTTCTATTTGCTGAAGTGTGGATTTTAGGTCCCATTTTTGAAGCGTTTGTTTATAAGACTAGATCCTCTTGTGTAATAAACTGTATATTGTGTACATTTTATTTCTAAAGTTCAGTTTACGAAGAGTCAGCCTGGTGCACTTGGAAACTGCTGTTTTTAGAGCGGTTGTTATGGTTGGCCCCGGTTAACAGCTTCTTGTCACTTTTGACTTCTTATTTGGAGCTTTATTTGACTTTGTTCATTCAGAGGAAGCTACTGGTTGGCTCAGTGCACAACGGCACAAGCTTGCATCGGGTTGGCTACGTCCTTAGCATCTTGTGGCTAAAATGTCTTTAAAGTTGCATCGATTGTGTGTCTGCTCCAGTCTTGTTTCGAGCTGGACACCGCAGTCATCACTGACCACTGTCTGGAGCGAGAGGATATAGAGGTGTGATGGGCTCTGGGCCGCGCACCTGACGGGTGGTTTGGCAATGTTCTGCAGCTGCAACAACGCACTTTTGTTTTTCCCTCTTGTACCAGAGGCTGTCAACTCATTTAACTTGAATGAACTAGTGTACTGGATGGATTATGAACTTTGAGTAGGGTGCATCACTTTGACAAAAAATTTGTCAAAATTTCCAAGACAGAAATCGCGATTGTGATTTGATTTGCAATTTTTATATTGTGCAGTTGTGCTCATAAGTAACCTGGTAGAATGTCAGGGTATGTAAACTTATGCACCTCATAGAATACGAATGATAACCCATTACACTCATGGTTAGTGGTAGCGTGAAGCCATTTGTTGTTTACGCTTTTCCGCTAGAAACTTATCAGGGACCAAATGTTCCTGATGATAAAAAGATTTTAAAAATCGATTAATCATTTTGAATCGATTTTCCTTTGAATAACTTGCTATTGATCTTTTTACAATTTTTTTTAATGCAAATTTCACAGAGAAGAGAAGAGTTCAGGCTTTAAAATGAGCCCAGCCATGTTCTTCTAGGCGGTGTAAAGTTGCGTTGAAAATGTATGTCCAAAAGGCTAAGTTAGCATTTTACAATCGCTCAGGGATTCAAAACAGTACTCGGTAAAAACTTGTTTGTTTTTTTGCCTCTGTTTGGATAAAACCTGGAGGGCAAAAGTATGGAGTTACATTTGTGCAAAAATGAGCAAATCTATGGGGTGATATTTGGTGCAAAAAGATATTTGTTTTCTAAAAGATGCAAAAATATGGAGAATAAACATAGATGGCACATAGACAGCCAGGTTTATAGCCTTTTGTGTTTATAGAAGCATATATTAGTGGAATAATAATCAAAAATTGCATTAGTTCTTCTGAATGTCTACCATACCCAAGTAAAATTGGTACTGCGTGATATTCTTAACTGACTTGAAAATCAAAGTGAAGCGAATCAAATCAATTTGGGAAATGCAAATCAATACCTGGCCCAAGCAACAAACATCCATTTTTTTCAGAGAGTCCAATTTTGTCAGTCCTGTGATTTCAGAGTTTTTCTTTGCACCTGAACAATTTTCCTGGCAGTTGTTGAAGGTCATGTAAACGTTAGATCAGGGACATTTGAGTAGTTTGTTTCATTATGGTTTCAAAAGAGTAAACTCGGTTCTTTCACAATAACCACTAACCATGAATGGAAAAAAAGATTTTTGTGTTATCATTCATATTTTATGGAAAATGGCCAAAAGATTTAAAGGGTATGTAAAACTTAATGAGCACTACTGTATATTATGTATTATTCAAGCAATTCAGTATTACCGGTGGTTCTCAACCTGAGGGTCACCGGATCATATTGGAAGGAATATTTTCCATGGAGCTTGAATAGAAAAAATGTATGTTGGGGGTCGCAAGACATCAGCGTTCATATCATTGGGGCTCGCGACTACAAAGGTTGAGAACCACTAGTCTCGGCATGGGACGATATGGACACTTTGTCTCTCTTTTTTCTTGGACAAAATTATTCACAATATTTTACAACACGATAATTGCAAAATGTCTTACGGTGAATTGAGTTTCGGTTCTGCTGTATCTGACAGTGTGGCATGTGCGCCCTGTTTATATTAGCCATGTGCTCCTATTTTATGGCCATTATAATGAAAAAATGCTCGTCGCGATTACAGATATTGTTGTTTATTGTCCCAGACCTAGTATTGTCAGCAGAATATACTTCTGAAACTGTGATTATACATCGTAGTACTATTTATTATATTTGTTTCATGAAACGCGGGTGACACAAGCAGAAAAACACCTCAGCCTTTGGGGATTGGTTATTGCAGTATTTAAAATAGCAATATCAATTTGATATGGATTACTTGTGCAGAACTTTAGAAACTTATAGAACTGAAACAATATCTGCTGCTTTGCTGTTTTTTTAAAGGGGCTTACAATTGTGGAATTATATATATTTTCTAAATGTTTTAATGTAGGGCTGTCACTAACGATAATTTAGGTGATCGATTAATCGGCCGATTATTTTTACGATTAATCGGTTGGCGCAAAAAGGTGCATGGAAAGTGTAATTGTTAAAAGCTTTTTGCACATGAAGCTAAAGTGACAGCGTTTGAGGACGTCTTGATGGAGTAAAGTTAAAGCTAATGTTTGTA
>OMNZ01043437.1:0-12869 GCA_900303255.1 Lesueurigobius sanzi | reverse complement strand
CACTAACGATTATTTAGGTAATCGATTAATCGGCCGATTATTTTTACGATTAATCGGTTGGCGCAAAAAGGTGCATGGAAAGTGTAATTGTTAAAAGCTTTTTGCACATGAAGCTAAAGTGACTCCGTTTGAGGACGTCTTGATGGAGTAAAGTTAAAGCTAATGTTTATAGGATGCTCTTTGTACAAGTTCCACATTTCATTCCTCATTTGAAAGCTAAGAACCTCTAAAATTCACTCTGGGATTGTAATCGATTACTAAAATAGTTGACAACTATTTCAATAATCGATTAGTTGACAATTAATTAGTTGTTTCAGCCCTATTTTAATGTAAAATCCCTAAGTTAGCCTTAACATCAAACACAGGATTACATACATACAAGATTTAAAAAAATATTGGTGGCGCTTCTCGGCATCGGCCTTAGAAACCCATAGCTTAAGCATTGCAGGAAAATTCACACAATGTCCCCTCATTTGGTAAAGTTATTTTAATTGAACTAATAAGTCAAAAGTAGGACGTGTTCTGTATGAAATGTAGGTTAAATTTCCCTTTTATTGCAAATGGAGGCAATATGTAAAAGGAAATGCTACATAATTTGTTTGGTTTGTGGGTCAAAAGGAGGAATCTAAAAATACACTTTCCATCCTTGTTTATTTTAATAAAAAATATTTAATAATTTTACTAGGGCTGGGACAAAATATCGACTCAAAGTATTGCGATATGCGAGAGCCGCGATGCCAAGTATCGATACTTTATTCAAGTTTGTTATATTATATATATTTTGTTTATATTTACATGCTGTCTTATTTCCACAAAGGTTTGACTTTACAATACACTAAAGGATGACAAAACAAATTCAATTCCACTACTATGAAAAAATCAGGTATAGTGCCTTTTAACTTTTTAGTAGATTAGACCTTAAATGTGTCCATGTTCTTGATGGTTGAATCCATGATATACTGTAGGAGTTTGTTGAATGGCACTGGTGGCAAAACGGGGCTTTCCTCTGACCGTATGGACTCCAGATAAACCTGGAATATTGCATGTGCTGTTTCAAGACTTTGATGATGATCTGTGCCTGGTCATAAATATTGGGGATGGGCTGATTCCAAAATACTTATTTTTATACTGAAGCCGTTATTGAAGCAGTCACTAATATGAATCAATATTCCCGAAAAAAAAACCATCAGGAAAGTTGCTTTTTCTCTGCTCGTTATAAATGTAATAATGTATGTCAGTATGTGTGTCAGTGAATAGGAATTTAATTTTCGTCATAGATTTCCCTCTGTTTAAATACTAAAATCTCTATTGCCCATCCCTAATGAAAGTGCAATCGCTATGATCAGTTACACCTTTTCAAAAGAGAAGTACTGCACATCCACAGTGGTTTAAAGTTGTCTTGTTTGGTGATGTTGTTTACACTCGATTGCCCGTCTCATCTCTAGGTGTCTGAAGCTCAGCTGTTTGGCACAGTGTGAACGATGGCTGCGTGCTTTTAGTCCGAATGATGAGTTATTTGTGTGTGAACCCCCCCTCCCCCTCCGCCTCGCCACATGATGGCCTGGGTGGGCCTCCCCCTGTGAGTGACCCAGTTGTGAGCACAGTGCTTGTGAGGCCTCTTAGCCCGTGTCTGAGCCCAGATTAATGACTGATGACGATCCTCTTCCTCACTGTACACTGCGCCGGCCACGGCTCTCATGGCACCTTTAACACACCTCTGTCATCTCCATCTCTGACCACTACAGACACCTAAAACCTCCTCCAAAGTGCACCCTCGCCTCCTCACCCGCAGCAGCCCCTGCAGAGTGGTGTCCTCTTGGTCAGATACAAACCTCTTGTGGGTAAATACATTGCTCTGAGGTTAGTTTGATGTTAATCTACTCCCAGCCCTTGCCACAGCCCACGCTTTTCTAGTGCACAGAGATGTTTGCACGGTCATAACCTGAATTACATTAAACCCCTATTAGTCGAGGATTTTACCCTAGAAATCCCCTTTCTTCCTGAGAATACAATTATCCTGCAGCACCCATCATTGTGTAGAGCTCAGTTCACATATAAAGCAGCAGGAATCACTCAACATTGTTCCCCATGAAAGAACAACTCAAAGCCCATTGTTAAATGAAGCCATCTCCATCATGTTTTCCCCTGAATTAACTGTGATCATTTAAATCCCTTGTTTCCTTCACACTCCCCTGGCCATATCAAGCTTTGTTTAAGTCATTTAGATTACCTTCTCCTGTCCCCCTCAACAGCCCTTATCTCCCGACCATTTCATAAATCATCAGGGCTTCATTTTTCCCCTCAGCCCCCCTTGCCCCTTTAACACCCCCTACCCTCCGCAATCTCTCTTCCTCCTTCCTTCTCCCTCTCGCCGTGACTGGATCCCAGCCCCCATCTCTCTGCCTCTCCTCTCGCTCTCCTCAGCCCAGCTGCCTGTGGAGTTGGATGTGGTCCAGGAACAGGCAGATGGCTCTGTAATTAGAAGTGCATCTCTCCATTCCCTTTCCACTTCTCCCTGTTAAATCAAATTACAGAAAAAATCCCTTCTCTGGATTAGCATTCTTTGCAGCATAGCATCCATTCTCTCCCTTCCTCTTTCCGCTATTCTAAACGGAAGAGAAAGATGGGCCACATTGTGTCAGGAAACGGAGGAATACTTATGTCTGATCGTTAAGGAGATCCAAGGAACAATGCCTTTGCCTTTATTTAATTCCATGTTTAATGTATGCAGTATTGTCATGGATGTCCATTTTAATCAGTGAAGTATTTATCCTGATCTCTCGACGTCACACGCCATGTTGGTAGTTGGACTATTGCTGTAGAGTGAGACTTGGCCTGCTGAATGCATGGTATGTGTGTGAGCTGATACTGTTAGTCAGAGGGAGGGGCTGAGGCCGGCAGTGTGGGATCACTGGGGTCTTGGGAGTTAGAGGAAGTGCTCACTGAGCTTTGGGATTCAAGTCGCCCGTGTGCCCAGCGTGCCATGGCCACTGTGTTCTTCTCCACAGGCCACAAGCCTGCCTCTCCTGCACAGACTCCCTCCTGCCATCTTGTGGCCATTTACCAATATTAACATTTATTTGTTTGCATGTAGATTCTGCCTTTTTATATGGAGGTTATGCATATGATGTCAAAACATAGCAACACCATGACCATTAGAGTTCCATTATTGCAACATTTAAGATGTTATTCGTTCATTTGCCACTCAATTTTCAATGTTGAAGATTTATTTGTAATGTTATTTAAACATGTGCATCAGTGGTCATTTTCAAGGACAGGTTTGTCAAAAAATCTGTTGTGAGATATTTTTCTTTCATTAATTCATCTCTTATTATATACCTAGTGTTATGTAAGAAAAAAACAGATCACAGGATAAATGGATGTAAATCTAAATCTAATTTGTGAGCAGAATGATGGAACATGAATTTGGAAACTACATTGTGCAAAAGATGACAATGGCTTGATTTTCAATCCTTCAAAATGAAGGACAGCCTTCAAAATATTCTGTCATTGACAGAATTTTCAGTCAATGTAACCACTGATGTGCGTACTCTATTTATCGATGTGTTCGAAACAAAGCTCACAGAAAATCTGTTGCTCAATTAATTTGTTTAGGTTTACGCTTCCACATCGGGGGATGAGTATGCCCGAGACGGCAGTGGATATCCTGGTGCTAAATCTGGAGCCGTCTACCCAGGCTCCTTTTACATGCAAGGTAATGTTTTGCTTTTTCTCCATAAGTGTCCAAACAATTGAACAATACTGCTAGTTTTTCAAATTGCAAATGATTGCTTGGGTTCCTGTTTATATTCACGAATGTTTCTGGCTCTAGAAGATCCCTGGTCATCCTCTGGATACTCTGCTATGCTCGGCAATGCTCACCTGGGCCAGCCAGGCTCCTTCTCTGCATTAAATCCACAAGACAGGATGGTGAGTAATGCTGGATACTGTATTCAGTCTATTCAAATACCATAAGCATGAATGGATCCGAATGTTATTTTCCTCTAGAATTATCCTCTACACGGGACTGAGGTCAATGGCTTTCACCCGGCCCCCACAACGTACAGTCACACACCTGCCATCAACGGTGAAGGCATCATGGGTGATTCATCCCCGAAATTGGTCAATCAATAATCGCCTATTATTTCTTACAACTTAATAATATTTATTTTTCCGTCTGCAGCCACACGAGGGACTACTGCTGGCAGCTCGGGTGATGAAATCGGAAAAGCTCTTGCCTCAGTAAGTTCTCATTTGTGTCAATATTTTGACCTGTAAATGCTTGTTTTCATGTGAAAATATTTTGGGCAAACAAAATTACATTTATTTACTGCTTTAATGAAGAGAAATAATTGTTTGTGTTTGAACACTCAGATTTACCCGTCGGACCACAACAGTAATAACTTCTCATCAGCCCCTTCGACACCTGGGTCTCCTCAGGGAATTACAGGTATTCTGATGCGCTCATTCCTATGTTGTTGCTGATTTTGCATTTGTGCCTTTGATTTATGTGTGAGGTTTAAACACAATGTGACTGATTTATATAAACACTGATTTACACTAAACACAGGTGTTTTACATTTAACAAGCTCCATGTTTTTTGGAGCAAAACACAGTCTGCCAGTTTGTGAATTCACGTGAATCTAATCGGTTCTTACTCTTAACAATTTTGTGTATTTGAAGCGCCATATTTGCAACAGATCAATTTACTGAATGTAACCACTTTGATTGCAACCTTGTTTTTGGCTAGAAAAAATAAATCTTCTGAAATGTTTGAGGGCTAAATTATCTCCGGCACAAGCGTTTGATTGCAGTGCCACCTGGTGTTGAGTGACTGATATTACTGTAATGTCTTTTCTCACAGGAGCTCCGTCTCAGTGGCAAAGACCAACCACGCCCAGCTACGAAGGCCAGCCTCATGCGTTGGTAAGTTTTGCCCTTCATTCCCAACTCTTCATCATTCTAATGAATTCATTTTTTAACTTTAATTTTTTTTCTATAGCAAAATAAAATGGAGGATCGTCTGGAGGAGGCTATCCATGTCCTGCGCAGTCATGCTGTTGGTCAGCCTCCTGGTTTGGAGGCTGCACACCCCGACATGCACAACCTTCTCTCCTCTGTGCACAACGGGGGCCTCGGAGGTCTATCTCCAGCTTTCCCCAACGCCAGCCTCGCTTTGAGCAATAGGCATCCCACAATGGTGAGTTACATACCACACATTGTACTGATTAAATGATCAAATCATTTGTTTTTTTTAATCATTGGCAGGACGACAATTTGAACTTGATTGGGAAAAAGTAACTGTAAATAATAACAGTCTTAAATCATTCATTTAATACTATATTTTGGACACAATATACTGTATAGTCCATGTGGAAAAGACAGCACAAACATCAAGAACAAAAAAAGATAATGCTTTTCTATATAGATGGATACTTTATTGATCTCCCATGGAGAAATTCAGTTCAGATGAGAGCATCAGCCAGCTGCAAACTTAGTGTGCGCCACTCTCTTCAAGAAATCACAGTGAAGCTAAAGCAAAGCACATAAAAACATTACATATATGGGATATGCACAGTACACGTGGTCATGTGTGGGAACTTTTTCTTGGGACACGGGAGCGGGAGACCAACCAAGGTGGTTGTGGCGAGGAAACGGTGGACACTTGAGCCTACACCGTTCCTGAAGTCTGTGTTGCTTTCATTCAGAAAACATCATCAGCGCATCCCTTTATGAACGAGTGAAAATATCCCTCTGAGACATTTGGCTGGACACTCATTAACCCGCAGTATAAAGACGCCTGCAGGTTCAGTCACCATCACTTGTATAGGCTCAAGCACCAGTGAGTCCATAAAATCAAAAAGCACTCTGCTCTGTCCAGGGTTGGTTTGTGTAGCGATAATGCTGTTGACCGTCTGGGACCTTGAGCAGCATTCACATACCATCATTATACACCACAATTAGTCTTTGAATACTCCTCCTATAGTGCCTCCCATAGGTGAGCCGTATACGTGGAATTACAAAAGGCCTTTAAAAGTTTGGACTTAACAAATGTCTATCACAAATATTTACATTCAGCCTGTTGTTAAGGCTGGTTTATACTTCATTAAGCCCTCACGTGTGCGTTGAACTCACCTGGCTGGCAGCCAATCAGAGAGCTCGAAGCAGCTGCAGGTACACGGACATGCCTCATACATGCTCCCATTCCAAACATGGCGTGGAGCTTGTCATGTGATTGTCTGGTTCGTTGTGTTACACATGAAGCAACCAAACTCCTTCAATCTCCCTTTTCCAAACCATTTTTGATTAATATATTTGTTTTGCTGGCACTTTTTTTTATTTATTAAAACGTTTTAAAATAACATGCATCACAACATGAGCAGCAACAAGGAACGATTGAGCCTTGTGTCAGGAGAACAGCACTAAGCTGAATGCTTCAGAGTCTTCTACTCTGAACAATCATGATGGTACTTTTCTCAGTGTTAGATTTTATATAATGTCTAATTTGCTGTTGTTTTTGTATCAGGGGGGAAAAGATGAGGAAGCTGCAGGTCTTCCTCCAAGCAGCACACTCCTCCACGGTCATCACGCATCTGGCCCCACACAGTCAGCTGGGCCGCCTGAAGGCTTTAGCAGTAAGGCACAAATAAGTGTGTAATATTTAATCATTACTCATGGTTCACCGTTTTAACCCGAATGTGCGTGCGGTAGGTCTCCCTGGAGGCATGTCCCGCTCCTCACACTCCTCCAGCAGCTCAGACATCAAAAGAGAAGACAAAGAAGACGATGAGAACTCGTCAGTGGCAGACAAATCGGAAGAAGAGAAGAAGGAGTCGAAGGCCCGCAGCCGGGCTAGGTAACAAAACTATTCTTATTGGCTAAAATAATCTTGCTCCAATAATTGGTTTATCGTTTAAGCAGCCATTTTATCCCACAAAGGTGGAGTTTTTGCGTCATCTTGAAAAATGATTAATCATCTATCCTAACACATTTTCTGTATAAAGCAATAACCTGTCTAACATGTGTATTCCCGACTGTATCCCAGTCAATGTTAAAGTTGAATTGTGTTGACAATCCCTTCCCTCACGTCACGTTACAGAAAAGAGGCGTTCGCCCTCCAGATGATGTCTGCTCTTTCAGATGCAAATGACGAGTAAGCTTCTTTACTAGAGAATCATTTTCTGTGTTTATGGGCTTTGCTGTATTTAAACTTCACATACATTCAGAAACCTTGAACTATCCTTACAGACAGTAGTTCAGTTCTAACATGTGAATATCCTTTGCACCTATGAATGGTGAAAAAATGCAAACAAGTACATATTCATGTAGAATACAAGACAAATCTACACTCAGTATACTATGCCTAAATAACTATCCACTTTTTGTGGGATAAACATTCTGCTTTTCTTAATCAGGTTTCCCAGTCTGTCACATTTGTGTAATCGTCCCCTTAGTTATAAGGTTCTATCTGCTTTCTGAGTAGTTGAGATATTTAAGTTTAAAAGTTTGATCACTCGTGTAACATGATGGAAAAGGAATGGGTAATGCATTTTCTATCATAAAAATGTCAAAAAGGAACAAAAGCGTGTCAATAACTCAATTTCAACAAAATTGTCAGAACCTTCTAATTCTAAGGGGACCTAATGTCATTTTAGTGGCTTAATTAATGGGGTGGTTCTTTTCAAGCCCTATTGCCTTATTTCTGTAGTGTTTGCAATGATTGCTTCATAATATTGTTTCTCTTATCTGTGATTAGTCAGTGTAATGAAGACGATGAGGATCTTCCTCCTGAGGTGAAGCTGGAGCGTGAGAAGGAGCGGCGAGTGGCGAACAACGCCCGGGAGCGTCTCAGAGTACGAGATATCAACGAAGCGTTTAAGGAGCTCGGCAGAATGTGCCAGCTGCACCTAAGCCACGACAAACCACAGACTAAACTCCTCATACTGCACCAAGCCGTCAACGTCATCCTCAATTTAGAACAACAAGTCAGAGGTCAGTCTGAAGCCCACACTGATCACGCATGTAGCACTGTTGTGTGATGTTTTATCAATGTTTGTCTTTTAATTCTTTCTAGAGCGCAACCTTAACCCTAAAGCAGCATGTTTAAAACGTAGAGAAGAGGAGAAAGTATCTGGTGTCGTTGGTGAATCTCAAATGCAGCTCTCAGGAGGTCATCCGAGCATGCCAGGAGATGGCCACAACTCAGTTGGTCACATGTAACACAAGGTGTGATTTTTGTTGTTGAAACTGTTTTTAATCATGTTTGTCTACGGTATTGGCTTAGAGGGCTAATACTGTGTTTGTGTCTGCCTTTTTCAGATCTGACCGGTGTTTCCTTGCCTGTTGGAGGATGTGGCCTTAACAGTTTGCTTCCACCCATTATTCTGTGTGTAAATGTGGACATGTGTGTGTATTGTCCATTCAAGTCCCAAGAAACTCATTTACACACTCGAACACACATACATACTGCCAAACTGACTCCGCCGTTCAGCGCACTCCCAACCATGACTACAAGCTCAAATGTGAAGAACTTTTTTAGTTTTGTTTTATACATGTAAAGCGTTTTGGTTTTCTTATTGGTTTCCACAAACGGAGGGAACACCAGAGTACTTTGGTCCTGCCACAGATTGGGACTACACACACTGCCAAGAGGTACTCTGATTAGTGAAAGAGACCTGAACACAAATTTAATCAAGAATTTGTGCCTATTTGTTACATGTTTTCTATTTGACATTTAAGCAAATTGCTTGACACGTGAGGAACATTGTGAGGGATTGCTTATACGTATGAGCAATTATTTTAAATATGTCATTCCCAGTGTGATGGTACAGTCTTACATATGTTATGTAACCAAGCCCATTGTTCATGTCCAATTCTGTTACTTTTCATTATCTTATCTACAAAAGATTGGGAAGCAAAGGGTCAGAAGGGAAAAAGACAATGTTTTGATTGAGCTATTGAAGACACAACCCTGGCCCAGAGACCGTGACTGAGCCCCAGTCTTCACAGATGTCTGGAGACCACAGACTGAAGATGATAAATTATTCATGTGGTAGAACAAGTCGACTACAACCTGATCTTCCTCTCCGCTGACCACAAAAAGTATTACATCAGTAATCTTTATTTTAGGGTCATTTTTGTATGGCTTTTTTTTTGGAAAGCATACATTAATTGTTGTAGTGGGTCAAGTGAAAAATCAAGTGTATATCAGGCCCCCTTTTTGTTTGTAAAAAGGAATTGTTATTAATAAATTAGGACTGATTTCATGCTAAACCTTTTCACCAGATACTGCAGTTTCCCCTGAATTGATGCTATGTTGGAAAAATTCCAAATTTGTTTGACTGGTCTTAAGATCTTGGCCGGTTGGTGTTTAGCCTCTGTACAACATTGGCTTTAACTAAATGAGCATTCCCAGATTAAGGCTCGACTTCTTTAGAAGTTTGTCCACTCCTTTCTTGCAGTGAAGGGCGTGAAATGTAAATTCAATTACGCTAACATTACTCATGTTTCTTTGTCAGATTTAAATATATATAAAATATATATTTTTTGTTAGTCTATACATTGTAGATTTTTTTTTTTTACATAAATGGCAATATTAGTTTGAAGTTTAGTGTATTGTAGATGAGCTGAAAAAATGGGATATTTCACATTTTAATGAAATTGTAAAAACATTTGAACGTGGGTGGCAGTGGAGAAGGTAAACGGTGGTAAATGGAAATGTATTGAGTATAGTGTATCCTTTATTCCTGTTTAATTATAAAGGCCTAAGAGCAGTGTTCATATTCCACTTGGGGATGTGCGCACACGGAGACACCCAGGCAAATGCAGAAAGGGATTTTTCTCAAACATTATGCAACTGGTTCTTGAATGTAGCTACCATAAATATTAATCGCCTTGATTTTTTTGTTTGTTGTTCCCTCGGCGTATTGTCAGTGATACTTTTTCCCGTCTTTTCCTAATCTCTGCCCTGACCAAGTGGTTTACAGTGGGGCAGAATCCTGCACACTTGAGAGGTGGATGCTGGCATTTGGTTGCAAGGTAAAATTATAATATGAGAACAAAGCAGTGTTATTGTGATGTTATTCCCACATCATGTTGTAAATGGGGTTTACCAACATGTAATCACAATGGGAGTATTTTGTGTTTAATTTCTACAAAAGAGATGAAGACCTATACAAATCAATAGTGTGGCCTTTTCATTCTCAAGACTTAAGATGTCATGATGGGAGAGTGATACCTTATCAGTGCCTGAAATTGTATTTTCATTGAAAACAAGTTTATTTTGTGAACCATATCCTTTCATTTATCATGGAGATTAAAAGGTACTTGTTCATTCCCAACTCGACTTTCTCCTAATGCTTTTTCAGTTTCCAGGAAGAGGCTTGAATCTTTAAGAGATTTTCTTTGTGTATTTAGTAAATGTTATGTAGAGCATTTAAGTTTTTTTTTTTTTTTTTATTCGTTTTCAACTGGATTTAAACTGCTGTTTAAGTTAAAGGTCATGGGTCCAGGTGAAGTTAATTTTGCTGGTAAATCATTTAAAATGACAGGGTTCAAGAGATGCTGATTGCTTTTCATGCACATCAATAGAAAGTGTTGCGTCAGTTTCTGTACAAGGAGTGACTTGCTGTAGTAGCTGGAGCCTCTTAGGACTTGGTGTATTTGATCAATATCAGACTGCAAGCCCTCTCCGCCGTGGTTTTCAGTTAAGAGTTGGGGAAAATTGGCAAAATTGTTGAGTTACCTGTACCTTTTTTGAAAGAGGATTTTTTTTTTTCTTTTTTTTTTTTTTACTTTTGTACAATAAATGTGTAATGAATATTGCCATTTGTCACAAGTCAAATAAGTGTGACTTGTAGTATTCAGTTAACATTTAAACCCACTTTTTTAATTGACATAACTTGTCCTAAAATTTCCATAAAAATCTGATGCAGACATACAAATGATTGGCAATGTATTGCTATTTATAAAAAAGGAAAAAAACATTTATATAAAAGAATTTGTAATATAGGATATTAGAAATTTCATTAATGGTTGGCCACATCTTTGAGTTGAGGGGGAGTTTGAGTGAAGCATGGGGCTGACAGTCTGAGGGCTTGTTGACTGAGTTCCCTTTCACTCTTGTTTTATATACATATAAATAAATATATATAGTTGAACTGTCCTGTACATAACAGTAATGTAGCAATAAATGTGCCATTTTGATGACAGATTATACTTTTTCCAGTGTGTGGCATTTGAACATTGTATACATAAAAATAAAATAAAATCAAGACTTGTATCAAATGTGTTGTCGTTGGCTATTTTCTATTATTTGCCAAAATGTCCCCAAATGTGTCCTCAGTAAACATCACGGTAAACACGTGAAGCGAGGACAAGGGGCTGCCCGGTAGATTGCCTGTGAATTAAACCGCTTTAAAAACAGGCAGCAGAGCGGGCACCCTGCTGGGGTCCTAAACGGCCATTTGTATCAACACTAGCTACAAGAAATAAATCCACAGAGAAGGTCAGAATGGTGCAGCAAATAATCAACAAAATCGTTGGAGCCAAGTACATTTCCATCGTGAGGACGTGGTAAGTGGTGTCTATAAACCGCGGAGTGTCCTGTACAAATGACCTGTAGTAAAACAAAATAATAATAATCTAGCCTTGGCGTGTCCTTCTGCCTGACCCGAGCTGCCGTCAACAGTGTGGCTGTATTTACCTCGTGTAACCTGCTTTGGGCCGTGCATTAGGCTAAATATCCACAAACCAATGTATTATGTGTATGCCCCCATTCCCCAGTAATGCCCAAAGGAAGAACGGCTCACATTTTTCATATGAACAAACCTGTAGCTGTTTTCCCATTATTTGCCTGTCACATGTGTCTCGAATACACTTAAATTGGTACAGAGATCCAAGAATTTACTCAAAATTACAATGGGAAAATATGGTTAGGCTTAGTACAGGCCATGTTGGGTGCTACCCAGGGGGCTGGGGAAGTAGGCCTATTGATGTCAGTAAACCATTTTGTGTTACTTGCAATCATTAGCATGGAGAAGTGGCCAAAGCTTTTCCAAAAAGTCTATTTTTTGCTTAAAAACGTGTTAAAGACTTTGTGTATAATGTGCAAAACTTAAGTCCATTTGCTCTTGTCTTCAGGGTCCCAAACATGATGGCCTGGGGAACAGTGGGTGGAGTGGCCCTTGTTCACTTCACAGACTGGCGATTAATTTTGGACTATGTGCCATATGTCAGTGGCAAGTTTAAAAGTGATGAGGACTAATCGTAAGTGATACGCACATATATGTCACAAGTTCAACGTGTAGTTGGCAAGAACAACATTAACCTCTTAAACCCTATAGGACCCAAATTGGGCACTAAAATCTCTCTCCTTCCTCTCCCTCTCGCCTTCCCCTCTCTGTCCCTTTCCTTCCTCTCTCTCCTTCCTCTCTCCCTCTTTCCTTCTTCTCGATCTCTCCTTCCACTCTCTCTGTCTCTTTCCTTCCCTAGGACCCAAATTGGGCATCTGTTGGGGTTTAAGAGGTTAAAGGGACTGGACCTGATTTTTTTTTCCTAGTACTGGAATGAAATTAGTTTTTTCCTCCTTTAGTATATTGCAAACACAGACATTTGTGGAAATAATACTGTGCATTTAAATTTAAAGCATGTATTGTCAATTTCATGGTTTTCAGGCTTGTTTTCTAGCATTTCTGTGACTATGACCTTAAAAGGTGACCCTGCCTATTGTGAAATGTGCTCATAAACTCTAAGAAGAAATGTGATTTTAGAAATGTGTTAGGAATTTTATTTCACTTGCTTGCTCTACCATTATTTGTAATTTTAAGAATTATGAAAAATCAGGTATAGTTCCTTTTTAACCCCTTAAA
>OMNZ01043392.1:4572-15917 GCA_900303255.1 Lesueurigobius sanzi | reverse complement strand
TATAATTGTGATGTTATTGTGTACTCACCTGTCCAGGGACTGCAGATGGAAAATAGCTACTCAGCTAAATCTGGTGCAAATCATCTCTTCTTTTGTAAAGGCTAATGGTTTTGTACAATAAACAATAAACTAAACTAAACTTAACTAAGTGTGAACAGCCCTAGAACTAAGCCCAGATCAGATGTTTTTCCAACCTTTAGAACCAAGAGAGGTGGGACTTAGAGGTTAACCCCTACTGGTTTCTCCTGAGACCTACAAGCGTGTCACGTCTCCTCATTTGCTGACAAAGCTTTTTGGATGAGGAGCGAAACGTCCTACACTTCAACTACAGGGTACAGACGAAGACTGAAGAATATTTGCCTTGCAATACAGACACAGGGGCAACACATTTACTGAAAGGTGCACTATTTATTTTTTTATGTGAAAAATAACAACTTGACACTTGACTCCAGGATCAATTGCTTTAGGGCTTCTGGTAGGTTTCTTTGAGCCCCTGCAGTATTTCTTGCTGTATATGTACAGTGTGTGAACATAGCAGTAAAAGTGCAGTTTTTGCACCTGCCCTGGCACAGAGTGGGAGTACGTCGCTTTGTTCTGATGCAACCTGCTCCAGATTAAATTGTAAAGTAAGTGTCTAAACTTCTCGTAGCAACATTTACACCAATATATTTCCCATTAGATGAGAGCTCAGTTGGTAGCGTGGGTGTAAAGTTATTAAACATTCACGCAGTTATGATAACTGATACGCAAGCTTGTAACGTAGGCACCGGCTGAATCCGCCCCGCGCTGGGTTAATTCATGTCCTAATTTTCATCACTCCTGGCAAATTATTCCTATGAAGTAATTAACAGACTGCAAATTAATGAAATGAACGTGCAGCATTTGATATATTCATTTGGCATTTACATTCTCACTGTAGTTGGTACAGATTGTGATTCATATCGTGTGCTGTTCCGTTTAAGTTGACACAATATAAACGACTGAAGCACTTAAGGAAGGCTGTGCTGTAGAAACCTTCACGCCAGGCCTGTGGAAAAGAGGAATGGGTATTAGTCCAAGAGGCTGGAATAAATTAAAAGGCCTGTATGCTGCTAAACTTAATTTTAAAAGTCAGGGAAGTAGTTCAGTTTGTGAATTTTTGAGTACAGTACAGCAGGGTGACCAGACATCCCATTTAACCTGGACAGTCCCAGTTTTGAAGCCTTTGTTCGGTGTCCCCGTGGATTTCTCCAAAATCATTTTTACACAGGCACCCATCGCAGGTGTCCCGGTTTAGATCAATGTGACCCCAGAAGAAACACTTTTCGCTATATAAATCAATGTTTTGGGTCATGTGTATTTCAATTACAAAGTATCAACTAACTACGAATTTAAAGTATTATATTTCCATGCTAATTTATGCATGTCTTGCCTTAACTCAGACACCAAGAGATCTCATATGCCTGTTCTAATAGAGCTGTTTAGTCTGTTTCCTTAGGAAGTTAGCTTTGACGAGTTGTCTTGTTGAAATAAATATATAAACCGGACATTGCTGAAAACATGCAGCTGTACACAAGATGTCAATACTTCACCACAGGAGACCTCTGTGTTTGTGAATGTAGATGTTTTAGCCCCTGAAGCTAAAGGCTAATGCTAATTTGATTTTCATGAAGCTGGGGCTTCTGGGGCACGGCCATGGCGGTTGGCAGGTTGGCTGCGCCTGGCTGCATCTTCAGAGTGAGTCGTTTCTACCAAAAGACAAGATTGGTAGCAGACGGTGTTAGAACTAATGTCCTCCGTTAGAACAGTGCTCCTGTTTCTGTCCAAGTAGTGCAGATAGTTATTGTATTATGGCTTGCAGAAAAGGAGCGGTCCCTCCTCGAACCGTCACCCTATCGTGGTGAAGGGGTTTGAGCTCTCTGATGATCCAAGGAACTATGTGTTTAGGGGCTTGGGGACTGGTAGGGTCTCCCATGGAAACCAGGACCAAGCCAGGAATCTTCAATTATATTTTTTACTGGACCAGATTTTTCAGACCTCATTTTGAGAGCTCCACATCTCCATCAAACATATTAACATTTAAACTAGTAGCCTATATATCAACATTTAAACCCCTAAGAACTGTACTGGTTATTGTTTTGCTATATCTATGAGTGTGCCTAACTCACTTTTGGATGACCTGAGAAGATTAAAATGTCTCAATAAATGCAGGTTATTGGAGTAAGTCTGCTGGTTTCTTTCCGTACTAAAAAGACCACCATTATTTTTTATTTGACCTTTATTTTAAAAAAAGTTGTTAATCTAAGATTAATAAGATTAAGAATCTCTCTTTCAGGTGAGTCCTGGCCCCAGAGGGGATCCTATTGGACATGTTTTTAGTGGTAGGGGAAACCGGAGCACCCGGAGGAAACCTACACAGACACGGGGAGAACATGCAAACTCCACACAGAAAGGCCCATCCCGGGATCGAAGTCAGGACCTTCTAGCTGTGAAGCACAAGTGCTAACCACTGTGCTACCGTGCCGCCTCAGATGAAGTTGTCTGAAATGAACAAAAGAAATCAAATAAAGTTTTTGTACAGTCTAATATGACAACAGTGGGACAAACTAAGCTTGTTCGAGATGAGCCAGCCGGGCGCAGTTTTGATGGCCACCTGCAGATGCATGGTGCATGCTGGGTAGATTTCGGTCCTGGTTAGATGGACTGAATGAAAGGGATCAATACTCCAGTTATATTCATATACTCTACTATGAAAGAACAACATTATAATGAGGCTAAAAGCTTCAAAAGTAAGTAGGATGTTTTAAATGATCAATAGGCAGCTACAAGCGTCTTCTTCCTTCCCACTCCCTCGTGTGTCGGCACTGATTAGGAGAGAGAGTTGAATGAGCTGCAGCGTGACTCGTATGGCCAATCACGTCAGATGAAAACTCGCTGTGGGAGTTGGAGGCGGAAGCCCTTTTGATAAGGTCAACAGTGACGGCCTGGTGAGTGTAATGAGTGGAGCTGAGGTGATGCAGAGGAGGCTGAGGAGAGCACAGCTTTAACTGCGCTGTTCATTAGAGAATCACACGTTTCCTACCTACAGTCAGTGTGTAGAAGGATACACATCTCATGTTTAAAGTTCATGTTTAGCGAAATCTTGACTTTTCTGGAATACCGCTAAAGGTCAGTGTGTGCTGATGATATGGATGGTGTAATTTCACTGTCTTGGTGTGGAAATGGAAATAAGCATAGAGTTGTTTATCTAGATGAACATTTTCACACATCCCCGAAAATGGGGACTTTTTTTCAGATACAGTTACTGACCTACATGTTTTACGCAGAAAAATATTCCAAAGTTGCAAATTAGTGACAGCTGATGTGGGATTATCCTTTTCTGTTGTTATTTCCTACACCACAGGGAGGAAAAAGGCCTTTTTGCGGAAAAATATGTGTTTTTTTCAGGCGGAAATTCATTCAAACCTATGGCAACCTCATTTTATTGTCAAACAACATCATTTATTTTTATTTCACTTCCACTGTCATCCCAAAGCTCTACCAAATGTGTGGACACCAAGCTTAGCCATGTACACCAAGGATGTAAAGACATGATTTTTGGAGAAAAAGGCCTAGGGCTTAAGAGGTTAAGGTCCTTTACTCAATGTAGCAGTATGTAAACACAAACCTGTCCCACCTTCCGGTTTAGAAAGTGCAGATTGCGCATGCACACAATAGGAAACTATGGAAACAAGAGAAATTTGGAAATGGCTAATTGACTGTGCATAATGTTCAAGTCAAGCTAACGCCACCTTCATTTCCAATCCCAGTATTAGCATAGCCTACTTATATCATATATATATATATCATACAGTTTGAGCCTCCTGGACCTCCCAAAAATATCCATCAACAACATTCACAGGATAGCAGACTCTCTTTCTCCTGCTCCAATAAGCAAGAAGGGAGAAGGTCTTCAAACTGTATGAATGAAGTCCACAACAACGAGGGGATGTAGTTGATGCTAATGCTATGCTATGCTAATGCCGGAAATGAAAGTGCTGTTTGTGGTGTTGAGTCAATTAGATACTACTAAAATTAGGTACTAGCGCAAGTACCTGAATGCGCCTCACCACAAGAAGGATCCGTGTCCGATTCTAAAACTTGGAACTTAGAAAACCACTCTTTTTCACATTTTAACATCACCCAGCCCAGCTCATTTCTCTGGTGGCTTAAGGTTTTCAGCCACTTAGTTCCACATTGCCACTGTACTTCTGTTGACATGTAAAATTCTTCTAGCCAGACTTTACTGACATGAATGGTTTGCACAAAGCAGTCTTTAATGCGGGAGCTGTGCAGCACAAAGTTGTTCATTGATTTGCAAAGAAGTTGCATCATTGTTGCGAGAGAAAAGAATTCTTCAGATCTCATACAAAAGGCTGTTTACTGTCACCTGCAGTGCTAAACCAGCACATTGTGTTTTCCCATTGTGTGTTTTACACACACACTGTTTATCCAAGTAAAGATCAAGAGCCAGATGAAAACAACAGTGATGTGGCGTACCTTTTAAAAAGTCTTTTAAAGGACATAATATCTTCTAGGAGTAAATTGATTCATTCACACTTGTTTATTGTGTATTTAGTTGGGACAGTGCATGTTAATGAACACACATTAGAGCCAGGCACGTAAACACACCACTCCGGATTGTAGCCTTGGGCTAATTTCCATCCGTTGTCCCACTCTCAAACACACAAACACACTCTCATTCATCCTGATCTATTGTACATGTTTTTAGTGGTAGGAGAAACTGGAGCACCCGAAGGAAACCTACGCAGACGCTGGGTCGCCTGTTTAATAAGGACATTTCTTTTACTGCTCAAGTGCTCCGATAGAACAGAAGAGCAGCTTAGAATGGATCCGGTTATTGTCCATAAACCATGAATGGACCCACTGTAACGCAATCTGTGTTCATCAAAACGCCACTGATTTGTTAGCATCATGTTGAGTAAATATGACTTGGATAACCTGTTAAAATATTGATCATTTCCACTGCTGTCTACAGAGGGTGCCTAATTTCATAATGAGACACAAATAATACAGATGATCAAAAAAGGTCAATAAATCGGGCTAGGAATTAGATATTGAAAAATCTCTCTGATTTTTTTTTCATGCAAAATCGAGCTTTTAACCATATTTTAATGTTATTCCCATGTCAAAAACAGACCTGCAGTAGTATTCCACTTAATTCACTCAGTTTTGAATTCATCCCTTTTGTGTTGTCCTGTTAACCGCTTCTACGGTTCTGCAGCACTTTGTTTAGTACTTCCTGGTACAATTACTATAGTTAATTGTTCAAAAATGTCCTCCAATAATCCAATATCTCATCAGTTCTGAGTTGTTCTGTCTCATAGCGTGAACACATCAACTCTGTTGCGCTGCTAGCCGCATTGTTTAATCAAAGCCAAAGTTCATTTTTCCCGTGTGATTCCCACTCTTGGCTGTAGGGGGCGATCCAGGCCAAATCCTCATCAGTCCTGGCGCTTGTATTTAGGAACATCGTGTATGTCCTGCCCTCACACTTGCTAGGCAGGCAGATAACCATTCAATCTCCTCAAAACCAGACCATTGTTCCTTTGCTGTATGTATAGGATGCATGGCACGGCTTGAGTGAATGAGTGTGAGTGTGGTAAGACTGTGAACAGAAAAAGAAAGACCCCTGAGTAAAAAAAGGTACAGCACAACCATAGAGTGTAGGGAAAAATGGAGGCAGCCCTTTTGACTTCCTCCATCTTGTCTTCGAGTTACTTTACTGTTTAAGTTTCTTCTATATCAGACAGTAAAGTAAGCGATGTGTTATTCATGCTAGTATTTGGAGATAATTCCATTTTAAGGTATACAGCGAGTTAGATTCTCTTTTAGTGTTGAAAATATTAAAAGACAAAGAACAGGATGGTGTAGTGCGTGGTAAGACAAGCACTCGAGGGCCATGTATGTAAAATTTAATCTAAAAAAGCTATTGTTATCCCGTTTTATTTTGAAAGTCCGGATGTTGTTTATTTTCCTGTTCTGTGAACAGCTTGATATGTCTGACTCGGACAGACCAGGCGGACCAAAAAATAGAGGTACTTTTGTCTTGGTGGAGCGGAGGCAGCGGAGCCAAACGAAGGATGTGGATTGTGCGCAGCAGCTTAAAGAACAACTAAACACAAATCCAACTTTTTTTTGCTGATAAACTGTGTAATAGTATTATCTACATGTTCCAGTTAACCTCTTAAGCCCTAGGGTACCCATTTTGGGGACTTGCCACTTTTAGAGACAATCCTTGTTTATTTTAATCTATTTTTTAAAAAGTGTATTTTTTTTTTCTTGGAAAAACTGTATTTTATGACCAAATATATAAATAGGATCCAAAAGTGCCAAATTGTGCCCTTTTTTTTACAATGGGATTCCGCCTAGACTATTTTAAATCGAAAACCTCAATAACTTTTCAATTATTTATTGTTACAGAGATAAACAGTTGGTAAAATGTCAATAATTTGCTGTAGTTACTATTTTTGATGTTTATTTGTTTCTTTACAAAGTAAACAAGCTGCTGACCTGCTGTAATGTGTGGGGTTTTTTTGAGGCAGAATTCATGTTTTCTGTCTTTCAACCTCAATTACTCAGGCCCACTATGATTTTCTTGAAAATTTTCACATCTACAATATCCCCACAGACATTCATATCATATGAGATCAATATGACCATTTTAGACATTTTACAAACGGTTAAAAACCTTCCAGAGGATATGTACCAAATTCGGAAAAAACAGCAGGGCTTAAGATATTATTTTGATAATATTTTGACATTTTAGTGCAAACTTGCTCACAAGTGTCCTTTATGCCTAAAACTGAGTGGCTAACGCCCTCTAGAGGTTGAATGTGTATCTATTTAATTTGAATTTTGCGGTTAGCTGATCTAGTGGAAGTTGTGCTGTCGGTAGAAGTTTACGTCATCAGCTCTGCCACGCCTCCTCATCCTCTCTAACGCTGTGGTATCACTGTGGCTCCTCCCCCTCCTCATCCTCTCTAACGCTGTGGTATCACTGTGGCTCCTCCCCCGTAGCCAGTTGGAGTTGGATTAGCGAGCACGCCTCTTTCAAGGCAGATCTCACATTTTTGGTGTGGGTGGAGTAAGGCTCTGGCCCGTTTAGGCCCACTTTAAAATAGCAATGCGGACGGTCGGAGAGGTGCTGCAAGATGTGGAATCTGGCAGTAAGTCAATGGGCACTTACGGCTTCCGGAAACAGCCCCGTATGCTAGAATGGCTTCAACCAGAGCTAGCCAATTATATCTCCATCAATAATATACATTCTATGAGCATGACCGAAAATGCTAAAATGCTAGCGCTAACCGCAAGCTGTATGCTAACATGGGAATAAACACAATGTCTGCTGACATACATGCATAAAATGACATAAAACAACTTATGAGAGCTAACACTACACCTACACATATAAAACAAATGACTAATACACACATACAGGCTGTGCAGGCTACAATGTAGCAGACACAGGAGCAGAACTGAAATATCTTTAGGTCTGACAGGAAGTGAATGCGGCGCCACTTCCGGTAAGGTCAACAATATGCAAAAACTATACAAAACAAAATGAAGGTTATACAAATCATCGTAGGCAAAAATTCTTCAGTCTTCATTTGTACTCTGTAGTTGAAGTGTAGGACGTTTCGGTAAGGTAAAGTACTTAACGTTAACAACCTTTAGCACTGAGAGGAGGGGCCTAGAGGCAGACTCCTCCTGCTGGTTCACTAGCTTTATATACCCACAGCGTGCTCCAGACCTTCAGTAGCTGATGACGATCTTTGGAGTAAGATCGAAACGTCCTACACTTCAACTACAGAGTACAGATGAAGACTGAAGATTTTTTGCCTACGATGGACAACTCCTGTACGACTGAGAACCTACACAAACGTTATACAAATCAGTTAACAAAATCATATCTGGAGTGACTCTTGAAGGAGCCAGAACAGTGTAATCCTCACAGATGCATTATTTTTATTTATAAAACTTAAATTATCAATGCATAGACACACAACTAAAGTTTAAGTGTTTAAGATTTATACTTTATTTACTTTATTCAGTGTCATTATTTTCTTGACTTTGTTGGGTAATGCTCCACAGTAAAGCTTTATAAGACAATACATAGTGAATGTAGCAGAACATGTGCCCTTTAATAAATGCCTTAGTTCATCCAGAGTAAATGATGTGTGTGTGTTTGGAGCAGGCTCTGTCTTGACAGGGCGTCTGCTCTGATTAATGCCTGTGTGAAAATGTTATCAATCACCCGTGGGTGCTCCTCAGGGAGACGTCTCTGTCTGTCACTCAGTGCATATTTAAGGCCATGTTTCTGTGAGTATGGCCTCGTTCTCAGAGGGAGATGGACATGTGGAGTGTGTGGTTTGCTGCGCCACCCATTTCCTCACAATTTAGTGATGGGATTTGTGCCGAGTCTTTGGGATCCGCTTCTTTTAAAAAAGACTGCCTCATTTTTATATATATATTTTTTTTAGAACAATAACCTCTGTTCACAATGCAAGGACACAGACCCTTACATAAAATAAAGACACCATTCTTTACAGTAAAAACCAAGATCTTGCATCATTTTATATTGAACTTATATATTTTTTTAAAAGATTACTACTGATTTTGTGTATTTTATCACAATTTTGGGGCTATGCTGTCAATCAAATCATTTTAATTTGATCAACTGTGTTGCCAGCCCTGCTGTTGTGCTGAAAATCCAGTTTGTTCAAGGCAAATCTACAGTATGTACAATTGAAGGTCTGTCTCTTTTTAAGGGGAGACGCTGCAGGGAAAACTTTTTTCTTTCAGATTTTGGGTCTGTTTGATCACTTAATATACAAACTTTCATCTGGAAACAAATAAATCACCAAAATCTTCACAATAAATGTATAATTATTGCATTGATTCAATGTTTCTCCATAGAACTCTATGGGAAATTGTAAAATCAATGACCATTTTCTCAAAATGCTTTAACTTCATGTTGCGGCAACAGCATCTCCACTTTAGTAGCTCCTACAGCTGTGTTGGAATGTAATGAAGCAAAAGTACTTTGTTACTGTACCTAAGTAAAGTACAGATGTGTAAAAATGTACTTAAGTAAATTTATGCAGGGGTACTTGATACTTTTACTTTACTACATTTGAGAGCGAGTATCTGTACTTTTTACTCACTAAATGTCGCGGGGGTGTTTTGTTTATCTGGCTCAAGTGAAGAAGGCTCT
The DNA here is from genome assembly GCA_900303255.1 of Lesueurigobius sanzi. NCBI lineage: Eukaryota > Metazoa > Chordata > Actinopteri > Gobiiformes > Gobiidae > Lesueurigobius > Lesueurigobius sanzi. The sequence goes on along the minus strand of OMNZ01043392.1, from coordinate 6,661 downwards.
ATGTCCGCTGCCTCTCTCTCTTGTCTCTTTCTCCTTGGGCGGCTCGATTTCACACATGGCCATGTTTCCATGTGTTGGACATGTACACACCTTCAAGACTCGGCTAAAACAACCGTGACACTTTCCAGAGTTCCCCTGTTTGTCAATAATCTAAGAAGTAAGCTACTGTATATACTGAGAAGCAGCTTGAGTTTTTGTACCTGTATTTCTTTGTTTTTTGTGTTCAGAAGCTCCTGATGATGAGAGACCATCAAGGCCGGTTACGTCACCCAGAGGTGAAGGAGCGTCGTGAGACCCACCACCTGCAGGAGGAGCCATAAGGGACTGTTGCAGTGTGATCCAACGACCGGGCAACGGATCAGCGGAAGAAGATGGATGGATATCATCACATTTTAATGCCTTATAAACAGTGGGTTTGATGGATCTCTATATCTTTTGTTATTTACAGTTTTCAGAGCCCTTTTTGTATGATGGATAATGGCAGTTGAACACAGTAAGTTAAATATGACATAATCACTGTGCTGTTTAAAGTGAGTAATGCTGAATTTTACTTTATGTAACACAGCGATGGGCTTTTGCTAGTTTTCGCTTTGTATAATTCATATGCCGTGATATTTGTAGCTCTCACAATCCCTCCTGTGCATTGCTATTCTTCAGGTGTGTACTGCTTTGTCAGACGGTGAAGGGAATCAGCGCGGATCTTCTTGGCTTATAATAGAAAGGCATTAGGTTTAGGGGAACAGTTACTGTGAGAAATGTTTGCAGTTGTGATACACGCCTATGGCGGCAAGAGAAATGTACTCTTCTCCAAGAAACTGAATTGGTTCTTCTGTTTTACTGTTCAGTATCAACTTTACAGTAAGTCAATTCTGAAAAGGTAGTAACTGTGACTAGTTTAGATTCGTTCAAAGTCTAGACAGATTATTGGAACATTTTAAAAACCCTGCTACAAGAGATGATGTTTTACACTGTGCAGCTTCTAGTGCAGAGGTTCTCAAACCTTTATAGAGCTTTATTTATATAGCGTTTCACAGACAGAGTCACAGAGCGCTTTTACATGAGATGATTTTGTGTTCACTCCAGTGGTGACCAGCTGCCCCTTGAGGCAGACCGACAGAGGTGTAGCTGCACACATCATGCGCCAACGGACCCTCCGATCACCACCATTCACTCGCCCAGACATCATTCATCCTGGCCTATTGTACATGTTTTTGGTGGTAGGGGAAACCGGAGCACCCAGAGTAAACCTACGCAGACACGAGGAGAACATGCAGACTCCACACAGAAAGGCCCCGTCCTGGCCCCGGATCGAACCTCAATCCTCAGTAGAACAACCGCATTTTCATTCAAACTACAGACAAAACAACTTCCAGATGATCTGGCAACCTCACACTTTACTGTCCTAATGTATCCTGAAATTAAACTTGTTTACAGTTTCACTCAATCAAGTTTGGAGTATTAACAAATAACTAAGTGGCAATTCGTATAATAATTTACGGTTAAGGAGCTCTTAATTGGTATTCATAAAGCACTTATTAGTCCCTTATTTTGCATGAGCTCATTCAACATCTTGGCGCCGCAAATGGTGCCTTGGTGTTCAGGTGCGCCTGCGCGAGTTCACCCAAGAAAGTTCCTAGTCTGTGTCTGTAATTCTCTGAATTGTAATTCTCTGAATTGTATTCATGACAATGGCAATAAATTCTATTCTGATTCTGATTCTGATTCTGATGAGCTCATTCAACATCTTACTAACTAGTAACTAACACTTACCCATTAATAAATTCTTTATTACTGTTTATTGGTCTGTAATTATAATGTTGATAATCCTTTGGTTACATGGGCCTTGTTCTAGCCTGGCCTTAGCCATCCATAACCTCCGGTCAATTATCATTTCCCTACATGTTACGTCTGGGTCTGATCTCAGTGGCCGCGATACATCAGTTGAACTTCAAGATTCAAGATTCTTTATTTGTCAAACCATGTGAATGGTTCCAAATGATGTTTCTCTCATCCTTGATTGTGGAGCGAGAGGAGGAGGGGGGTGTTGTAGGTGACGTCAAACATATGCGGGAAAAGATAATTGACCAGA
>OMNZ01043386.1:0-16765 GCA_900303255.1 Lesueurigobius sanzi | reverse complement strand
GCTTAAGTCCTAGTATAGACCTTGTGAAGTCATTGTTTTGATGTGGTTTAGTTCTGGTTTAGACCTACAGTAGTTTACACCTGGTTAAGTTCTGCGTAGTCCTGCCTGGCCCAGGTTTAGTCCTATTGTAGACGATTTAGTCCTACTTTAGTTTTAATGTTAGTTTAGACTTAAGCTGGCTACACACTAGAGGAGTTTTAGCCAGATTTTTAGTCTCGCTGAGTTTGAGGAGGCCTGGCTCAATCAAACTTTCTCGCATGTAATGATTTGTCGTGGGACTCCTCATTGTGTATGTGTATTTTACGTAGCAGCCGGGCAGCAGCTTGCCCCCCAATTTGTGCATTGGCGTTTTTTAAAGTAATGTCAATGCGTAAGTACGGGACGGAGGGGCTGCACGTGAGCCGGGTGCTATGTAAAACGGTAGCCGCACCGGGCCAAACTACCTGCGGCTTCATGTGCCTTCAGGTCTGATTTTATATGTGTGGTCTCCAAAGATTTAAAATCCTGTAGTGTGTAGTTTTAATTAAAGGCACTATACCTATTTTTTTCATTACAGACAATGAAAGAGGCAACAAAAACATTCAACTGTTAAATTGTGCTCAGGAAGTCCATAAGGTTGTAAGGTTATGGTCAGGAAGGACCTTAAGGTTGTTTGTTGGGAAGGTGGTTTTTGGGAATAGACATATTATGGGAAAATGGAAGTCTAAGGCTGTACCCCATCCCCTCATCAAAATTCTCAATTTACTATTTCTAAAAAGTCTTTGTTTTGGTGGGCTGGTAAATTAAAATCTTCTAAAACATTTTGCTGAGCAATATGTTCATCAGTTGTGAGCCAAACTTATAGAGTTCAGGATTGTGATGTCATATCGCAAAGTATTATGGGATTTGCAGCAGGTTTCCCATACTAATGGAGGAATAAAAAGGTAAAATACTGGAGTTATCGTTCATATAAAAGCATTTTGACACTACGGTGTGATAGATGTATTTAGCAGCAGTGACTGAGCAGCTAACGGAGCTGTTCCACGGCCCTTTTCTCCTTTTTATAATGTTTCTGTGCAGTGTTATGGACAACGTTTGCTAGCACCCACAAACATGGCGGATTTCCATGGTAACAGTGAATTTTTCCTGATTCTTAACTTTCCTCATTTCTAACATCCCGGTTCTTCAAATGGATGGGTTTATAAGCATGCTTCACAACTTGGTCACTTTTTAGGGTCACTGTCACAGAAATGCTAGAAAATTTACAATATACTAAAGGAGGACAAAAAAAATATTCCACTACAAGGAAATCAGGTATAGAGCCTTTAAATCTTGTTTTGTCCTGGTTCAAAACAGAATCCTGGTTTCACGGAAATGCAGTCCTATTTTGATGTGCTTTTGATCATGTAAGGTGTTACCTGTTTTAGATGGGGCCTCTTCTCGAGTGCCTTTGTGAATGACCAGACCTCCTTTAAACAGCTGCAGGAAACATGGCGGCTCCTTTCCCTGCGGCACCACAACCTTTTCACAACAACAAAAGCAGCAATGACAGGGTTAAACCAGACGAATCTCAAATCTTTTTCATCTGTCTGCTGCAGAAAACTGAGAAAGAACTCAACATCTTCCCAGCAGAAAACATCCATAGAGCCCTGTCCTCCAGCCTGACCTGTGATGCCTCCTGGTTGTTGATCCCGATGGAGAGGAAAGCAGCCGTGTCTCGCCCGGTGACACTGGAGTGACGGCCGCGCCACATGAAGATGGCTGTATTTTCTTTCAGACCGGAGTCCACACCATTAGCTTTATCTGTAAATCAGACAATGACACATTTCAGTAAAAGGATATAGAGGGATATTGTCTTTGTAATTGGATCATCCTAATTTTAATGATTTGTTTCATTTGTCATCATGTCCATTTCAGCTACCATTATGCATTACTCTGGTGTTTTTTGTACGATGCTGGATTACTTCAGCTTTGAAAAATATGTCAGAAATCTTGTTACTATTTAATTGAATAACAAAATTTTACGTAAATGTTGAATGGGAAGAAAATGCATGAAATGTAAACGTATATATTTGAGCATCATAGAAAACGACAAAGGGTCTTAATAGGGGTGTCCAAATGCAGCCCGCAGACTAACTTTGGTTTGGCTTTCAGGCTCCTTACCGAGATGGCACACATCACCACAGATGGTACTTTTAACTGAAAGTTTAATAATTCTAGACAATTATAACCTCAATAGCTTACATTGGGTGTTAATGATCAAAATTTTGCACAAAAAAAAACACACATAGCATTAACACTTGCATAAATAGTAGTTGTAAAAACAAATACGTTTTTAAAGTTAGATTCTCAGGTGCAGAGCATGAATGGATGGAGCTCATTCTCTAGATTAAAAATGTTAAATCTGTGTTTCTCAAACTTTTCACACCTGTGTCACCTAAGCAAAAAAATGGCTTTTTGTATTCAGATCGAAACCAGGTCAGGAAAGCAGGACTACGGCAGGCTTAAATCAGGCTAGAATAGAAAAAAAAAACAGTAATTATTATAAGGTTTTTTTATGTATTTATTTGTTAATTTTCCCTCTTTAACGTGATAGAGGGGTTTGAGCACCCGAATGACGCTAGGAGCTCTGTTGTCTGGGGCATTATGCTCCTGGTAGGGTCTCCCAGGGCAAACAGGTCCTAGGTGATGGGTCAGACCAAGAGCAGTTCAGAAACCCCTTATGATGAGACCATCAAGACCAGTTACGTCGCCCAGAGGAGCGTTGTGAGGCCGTTCTCCTGTGGACCCACCACAAGGCACTGGTTCAGAGTGATCCATCAAAGGATAAGCGGAAGAAGATGGATTTGTTTATTTGGCAGGGACTGTACATTTAAACATTGCCAACAATAGTAACCGATGTTATGTACAATAAATAAAAAAGATAGAAAAAATGTTAGTAAAGACATGATACCATACAACAATAAAAAGAAGAAAGAGAAGACATAGTACAATATCTGGCCACTCCACATCCCAAGTCCATATATCCAGGTCAGTGCTCACACTGACCTGGACTCACTCTTGCGTCTGATTCAGCTTTTGCTCCAGTGGTAAAGAGTTCCATAATTGTGAACCTTTCACTGAGAATGCAGACTGACCCAGAGCAGTTCTACACCTCTTACATTACGGTGGGAGCCAGACCATTAAGACACTTGGAGGACATAAACATGACTAAAATTCTAAAAGTCTCTACATGAAATAAAGATTAGAACTGCAGAGGAGCCTGGGTTGACTTCCTGTCTTTGTCAACTAACCTGTGGCCTGACACATGCTGCCACACATGATTGCTAAAGTTTGCTTCTTGCTTTCATTTTGATTATTTAAAAAAACTTTCAATAAACAATAGTTAGGCAGCATTCTCAATCTCATAAAGGCACCATAGCTGTCATGGCCAAAGCTGTCAGCCAACACACATCTGTTTCTGTGGCCCATTGATTAATACATTTACAGTAGCTGATGAGTAGCGACTGCCACCTAGAGTTCCTACAAGTTATTCCAATAAGTTATCCACTTAATGAATAGACAAATAAATAAATAAACTGTCTTTTACGCTACAGTTCGAAAACCACTGTGTCATATACCAGTGACTGACCAGGGCTGTTGAAGGCGTACGTCCAGCGGATCACATAGGACTCCCCCTCGTGCAGCTGTCCCGTGCTTTCCACCGGGACCTCCGTGTCGTCGAACTCCTGCACCAGCCACGTGTCCACAGCCAAAGTGCTCAGCTCCATCTGGCCCTGGTCCAGGGTGATGACCCCGTGGCCTCTCTGGACGTCCACTCCGCCCAAAACACTGTGCACCAGGACGTCTCCCTCTAAAGACTGACCCGAGACCAGAGCCTTCGCGTCGCAAGGGCTGAGGCGGTCTGAGGTGGGGGCCTGGGACTGCAGACAAAATTCAATAATATTAGGATTTTTTACTTCGCCTCGCCATTTTGTTGACTCAAATATTTCATTGTAATCATAGACAAAGTAACCCTGCTAAGTCAATGCTTCTCATGTACTTTATGAAGCTAAATCTACACTCGAGAGAAAATGAACTACTAAACATGGGAGGTCTAATTCTGGCCTAAACTAGAGTTATATAGTATATTATTTATTTATTATCGATAAACATGAGCATTTTAAGTTGTCAGAAGCCCAAAAGTTCCAAAAGCTCATCTGAATTTATCACCATAATGAAACACATATCCATCTGATCCCTAGAGCGTGTGGTGTTGTCATAAAATCATTACTCCTCGTGGCATATTGTAACCAAAACGACTTTTTCTTAAGTTATTAAAAGTTGTTGCACCTGTGTTTGATTTGTCACCGGGACGGGGGCAGTTTTAGCTCCACTCCTCGTTGTCCAGTCCAGGAACTTCTCCCTGAACAGAGACGTCTCGCTGTGTTGGGACACGCAGCTAAACAGGGCCCAGTCAGGACGCCCCTCGCCCATCCTGAGGACAGAGAAAGGATATATGAATGGGTGTAAATACACTCAAAGATAGATTTTTGTATGGTGCTTTCAACAAGTAAACAAGCTAAACCGGAAAAATGTTTCTCACAGTGCAATGTAAAAGGTTAAACACCCCCAAAATATGGCCTAGAGGAGTCAGTGCTAAACTAATTTTAGTTTAATTTCTCCACTGTGAGATGAAGTAAACTCCTTGTACTGTGCAAAAAGGTTTTGTGTAATACAAAGCAAGATGATGTTAATGAATGATTACAAAACTCCCTATATAATTTGTGGTTAGGCTAAATACGGGGTTTCGAAACTTTTCAGAATGTGACCCCAAAACTACCATGCAAGCAATTTGGGTTATTTATTACTATTGGGTTATAAGGATATTGGTGCTAATAATAATATCAAGCAGGAAAACTTAAAAAAAAAAAAGGGTTAGTAATACAGATTTACATAGTTTATCCTGCAATTTGACATTTATTCACACATATACTGTTTTCAATTATATTTCGTTGAATATAGTGTATCTTTTCCCCTTTTTTGAGTCTTGAAGTCATCTTGAGCCCCCCACACATTGCCCCTCGAACGTCCCGCTCCTCCACTTTGGAACCAATCATCTAAAATCGGTGGTTCCCAGGTGGTACTCCGGCTTCTCTGTGGTTCTATTTCTTGTTTAGAACCGCCTGGTGATGGATTGGTTGAATTTTAGACTCTTTACACCTGATTCAGCCCATGTTTTGATCTGCTATGACCTGGTTTAGACCTAGTGGCACTAGGTGGGACCGTCAGTATTTTGTTTTTTTGAGTGGTACTTTCTTTGTGTAAAAAAAAAAGCTTGAACCGCTTGTGTAAATAGTCCAAGTAGGTTCATAAGGTCTTTTTTTTCCCCCTATAGTCAGACCTGTGTGTTTATTTCTTACCTTGACAGTTTCGCCTGCTTCTGCCACTACAAGCAGGAAGACAGTGGCAAAAACTGTAAATCAGCTGACCACCAGTAACTTCGTGTGACACTTCTGAGGAAGGCAGCAGAAGCAGTCGAAACTGTTTGGTGTCCAAAAGTGGTGATAATATTCAAAAACATGCATGTGATGTTGGCCAGTAGAAAGGACTTTCAGCCATAGGAATAATATGGCAGGAAAATTGATTTTCTTTGGAAATGTCTTTCAAAAACTGTTGAGTTGTTTGGCACCTGCTCCAACTGAAATAGTAATGTATAACCTGAACGCAACCTTTTTTATGTCATAATTATTCTATGATGAATAACTGTAAGACCCTACTTTGCCATGAAGATGGGCCTAAAGGCGGGAGGCGCCCCGGGGCAATTATTCATTTAGACATTAGATATGGTTGTCTGTTTCATTCTGTATCATTGCTGATGTCCAAACTGCTTCTGTTTGTAAATCAGTAAATATTTGAAAGCCCATCTATCTTTGTGATATTGTGCTATACAAAAACAACTTGCGAACATTGCCAAAAGAAGCATCACAGGTCTGCTTTTCTACAGTACAGTGTGGAAAGACTCACAGTCGCACAGCGGGGTCACTCTGCATGGGGTCCAGGGGGTTGACCTGACAGTTGGAGTAGTCAAAGGGTCCGGCCCAAACCTGTTGAGCCAACTGCAGGGCCACGCCCCTCCTGTCCTGAGACACGCCCTCGCCCTGCCACAGGTACACCTCACTGCCGAAGTCGAACACCAGAGCCTGCCAACACAAGGGAACTGTCAGGTGTATGAACGTGAAATTATTAAGATTATTATTTGTTTGTTTATCCAACCCAGTTTGGAATTATATTTCTGACAATAGACACATAATATAAAAGTAGCGGCAACAACAAAGATTTTTCCCAGAAGAATTTGTTGGTATCCAATCCATGAAATTGTCTATTTACATTTTCTTCAATAAGTCAGTCAAACTTTTAAAACAAGATGGAACTTTACAGTTTAAAAACTGCTTTCTTCAGTGACTCAGACTCCCCAAAGAAGCCTGCACGCAATGTTTTTAAGGATTTTAAATTAACTAGTCCCTTAAAACTAAGGCTGATTAGAAAATATACATAGCAAACTTTCATGAAGTAAGAATGCCTTTTTTTTGGTTTTCTTTCATTTTTCCTCATATTTTACAAAAGCCTTCTGACAATTATTACATTTGTTTTGTTTAGAGCCATAATACGATTTACTGCATGGGCGTAAAACAAAGCATTTCATTTATACATATGAAATACCAAAATTGCATATAAACTCCTATAAACACCAGTAATCTATCAGACAAAATGTTCAATTTAACATCTGTACACTGGAAAAACTAATCTAAAAATAGGGACAATTTTCTTGAAATCAGAATATTTGACGTTGAATTTGGTGGGTAAGTGAAATTGCCAATGGAATATGTATTTTTGCACTGATAACAAGAAATACCATCTTATTGCGCCTAAAATAGGTTCAAATATCTTATTCCACATTAAAAAGTAGATAATAAATCCCATTTTACTTGGAAATAAGGGGTAAAATCTGATCCCATTGACATATATTTTACTTGGCAAGACAGAATTATTCAAATTAGGGTCAAATTGACTTAACTCTCGTCATTTTAACTCAAGAAGGAAACATCAACAAATCAACCTAGAACATTTTCGATCAATGAACAATTAACAGTAAACAAAGATTCTTCAGTCTTCATCTGTACTCTGTAGTTGAAGTGTAGGACGTTTCATTCTTCATCCAAAGAACTTTGTCAGCACTGAGCAAACTTGACCACTTGTGGGTCTTTATGAAGGACCAGTAGAAGGAGTTTACCTGTAAGTCCCACCTCTCTTTGTTCTAAATGTTTGAGATAAAAACCTTACCCTATTCACACCTCATCACTGCTCGTTGCCTTCCTATTGCCTTGCCCTGGACTTTGTTCTAAGGCTATTCACACCTTTCTATGGCCCTACACTGGCCTCTGACCCCGCCTCATTAGCATGACAAAGGGATGGTTTCGACCGAAGGATGTCGTTATAGACGGGCTAAATTAAACCAACGTTCCCCATTCCGGTTCATGGATGGATTCTCTTTTTTAACAAAGATAGCTTCTTTCACTCCGCGCTCAATCCATCTATTTCCTTTTGCTAAAATCTTAACTTCACTGTCCTCAAATGAGTGATTGGTGGCTTTGAGATGGAGATGCACAGCCGACTGTGGGCCACTTTCTCTGTGGTGTTGATAAAGCCTTCCATGAAGTAGTTGTTTTGTCTCTCCAATATATTGCTCTTTGCATTTTTCTTCTTTGCAACGGATCGAATAAACTACGTTGCTCTGTTTGTGGCTTGAGGTTTTGTCTTTGAGATGGACTAATCTTTGCCTCCAATGGACAACTCCTGTACGAATGAGAACCTACACAGTTGAATTAACAGTGAAGAAGTCACACCTCATTGGAGCCCAGCAGAGCCACTGAGGGGCTACAGGCCCAGGCTTCTTCATGAGGCACCAGTCTGTCCTCCACCAGACGATACACACAGTTCGACTCAATCACTCCTCGTTCAAAAACCTCGTCCTCCTCTGCAGCATTGGCACCTGCAAAAGAAAAAAGCAATCATCAGTGAGACAGTGAATGTAAATTGAAAATGTCTGTACTGCATCTTGCATCACACGGTGGAGGGATTGTGTCTTTTGGTCGGCCTGGAAATGCAATAGATGGTAGAACTGGAGGAGGTGTGTGAGGATGAAAGGTTTGTTGTAGCATGTGTGGGTGATTTTGTTTGTTGTCTTTTCAACCTACACTATTTCCATTATTTCTTCAATAGAAAACAAAACATAGTATGATGAACAAAGTGAGACCAAAGCACAACTGAAAATGCAAATGCACAAATATAATGCAGGATTAACAGTGGTTTGACCTAGTCCAGGGGTAAGTAACACTCAAGTGTCACTGTTGAATGCATCTGGTGTGGCTCTTTTGATATTTGATGGAAAAAAACCTTTGAGTGATAAGCTGCTATAACAGGCAACTAGACAGCCTGAATGAAGGAAGTGAAAATATATATAATATTCATATAATTATCATCATATCATCAATTAAAAAGCATATGCTTTGTTATATGCAGATATAAAATAGCCTTCTATTGCAGCTCTTTGATACTTTCTTTTGGTTTGAAATGGGCTGAAGAGGCTCTTTTGATGTTGAAGGCTGAGCCCTGACCTAGTCTCTTCCATTACACTCTCGGCGTCTGCTGCAGCAAGACAATTTACAAAGAAGAAGAGCTTTATTTATATAGAACCTTTCACAGACATGGTCTCAAAGCACTTATGGGACAATTTCACATTCACTCCATACATGGTGATTGTAAGCTTCGCATGTAGCCACAGCTGCCCTTTGGGGCAGACCGACATCTGCGCCAACAGACACACATACACATTAGGCTCATTCACCCTGAGCCTAATGCACATGTTTTTAGTGGTAGGGGAAACAGGAGCACCCAGAGGAAACCTACGCAGACACAGGAAGAACATCTAAGCTCAACAAAGAAAGGCTCCACCCGGCGATCAAACCCAGAGCCTTCTTGCTGTGAAGCACATGCACTAACCACTGTGCCACCGTGCCGCCCTGAAGTCCCACATCTGTCAATACATGTATTGTTGGTGTTGAATTGTGCACATAGTTTTTACTAAAGGCAGAAAACCTGTATTGGTCACATACTGCATTTTGTGGACACTTCAAGTCACTTTACATTATTAATTCACTCTGTTACTATTCTGAAGCCATAACTGCCCTGGGGCAGACTGGTGGAAGAGAGATGCTAATCTGTGGCACATATTCTTATTAGATGTTATCTGCTCACCTCTGTGCTGAGCTTGTCCTCCCAGAAGGCTCCAGAAGTCTGCTCCCAGGCCGCTGTCTGAGTTGAGCCCCTCCTCCAGATGTACGACCTGGGACGCCCCGCAGCCCAAGTCTCTGTGACTCTGGATGATCAGGGCCAGCTCCTGAGCCTGAAAACACAGGCACACATACACAACTGGGCTCAGTGATCAATTTGACTTTCTTAGTTAAGATTTAGTTGGGTGTTATTCTGGGGTGTTTCTAACTTGCTTCAATACATTGCATTTTATTTCAGATTAATTTATTATCCAGTGGGGAGAAAAAGAAAATGTCTTTTGTCCATTTGGCAATATTATTTTTCTTTTTTCAAGCAAGATTACCATAAAACCAGGCAAAAATGTCATAAACAAGTGAAGTAATCAAATGATTATGGAAAAGATCGAAGACAGATTTGGAAAAAAGTCTAAATTAGTGAAAACCACTGAAAAGGCATAGTGTTTTGGCAATTTTCATTTTAATAAAGTTTAAGAACCTTGCTAGTAGATTTAAACTTGTATTCTCATTTAACTTTTGGGCTTATAATTGCAAGTTTGGAGCATTTATTTTGACCTCCCAGTTATCTGAAAACATTTATTCATGAGCCTAGAGGCTGTTACCTTGGCTTTCTCCTGCTCATTGGCAAACTCTCCGCTCCACAGGATGCAGTGGTCCGGAGTGACCAGCAGGTAGCAGTCTCCACTATTGAGAGAGCGCACAGAGGGCTCGACCAGTCTGACTTGGACATGCCGCCTTCCTGTCACCAGAGAAACGTCTTAATATGAAAACACGGCGAGGTGTCTAATTTAAAGACAAAGGTGAAGTGTAATGTGACCTTTAATTAGAATGAGCATCAGGTTTTTGAAAGGCAAGCAGGACGAACTGGCAACATCGTCACATTTTGATGCTTGAGAGTGAGCTGAAGAGCAGTTCTTGGATTCTGCAATACAAAAGTTACATATTTATAAAATGGCCACTTAGATATTTACAAAATGGCTAGTGTTAACTTTGTAAACTAAAATATTTCGTCATAATTTTAGTACTCACAGGTCCTTTTAATAATGCACACAAAATTCTCCTTACTGTCAGTTTTTGATTAACTGTATTTGTATGTTCGACTTTGTGCGACCGTGTGAAAAATAGGTCACACAAGTGTGAGTAGTGAAAACCTTTTTATTCATAATAAAATATATAAATATAATATACTGGATGCCAAAACCTAAGGCAGAGTTCAAGTTGAGTTTATCTGAAGCATGTTTGATGGAACAGCCTCACATACAGTATTACAGTTTAGCACAAATCAGGCATCTCCTTTTTTTGTATAAACTTGTATTATGTACTTTAATAAAACATTAATGTATATCAGGGGTTTTCAACCAGTGGCCAGTGCCCCCCTGGTGGTCAGTGGCAGTACTGCTGGTGGTCTGTGACCTGCTACCCAGTTTAACTACTAAAAATACAACTAAGGCTGCTGCATATTGAATATTAATGAATATCAAGGTGATATATCTCTTTTAATAATTCTACTTTTGTTATTTTAAAGATTTGAGAACACAAACTATATTGCAAATATAATATAGCCCTCTTTTATACAAAAAATAGGCCTATATTGCACACACGCACACACAGTGGGCTGCAGACTACTGCTTTGTCTGAATGGTGGTCCCTGGGGCAGAACCAGTTGAAAACCCCTGATGAACATAAACATGTAATAAACATTAATGCACAAATTACATTTATAAAATGAATAAAACATTTCCAAAGGTATTTCCTGATCTCCTTCAAACCAAGTGTGTTACCGTGGCAACACAGATTTGCCCTTTCACAACTTCTGCTGCTGCTGTTGGAAGATACCACCTACTTTTTGACATGGACCAGGTAACGCTAAATAACGCTGTTTTCTTTATGTCTCATGTTTATGATGTTGTTTCAAACACATTTTTAAGAAATGGTTTGCTCTTAATCATGATGAAAATAAAGTTATAATCTCTCAGGAGCTAGCTAAGGTTAGCTGCTACTCAGCAGTTAGCTTAGCATTAACAGCAGAGTAACAGAGTAACAGAGTAACTGCCACATAAAGATGTGTATTTATAGGTTTACCCCATTCAGTGCTAACAGATGTGGACAGTTAGCAATTTGGCTGCTTTCACTGTATTGTCCCTATAGCCATTAGCGTTAGCTATCAAACATCATAATTTATGAACAGTCTGGATGTTTTCAGCTGCTGCCAACCATCGACCACATGTCAAAGCCTTGTTAGCAATCATAACTGAATGAACAGACCTTTTGAAATTTTACTTAAGATTAGAAATAGCGTGTAAAAGTGGTCGGATACGGGTCCAATGGCCACTAAACCTCCTCTATCATTGACATATTATGTTAATGATAGAGAAATCACAGAATGAATGTCATAAAGAGACATTGTGGTCAGTCTTCATGAAATATTTCAAATTAAAAGTAACAACATGATATTGTGCTTTGATTTAGCTAACTATGTGTTTAAAAGCCATGGCTCATAAATACAAATGATCTTGTTACAGTGTAAATCTAATTGTTTTCTCTGTTCAGGGCTGAAGGCACCACCTGTTTGTAAAAATGTTCATTGGCCAAAGGTTCAGGGCTTTGGTGAACAAGCGTCTGGCTGCCGAGGCTGAACAGATACATGAGCAGTTTGAAAGGACGACAGCTGAGTATGAGGAGGAACTGTGTAGCTCCAATGAGGAGAACCAGATGAAACAAAGGCTCCTGGACCAGGTTCTCAGTCCCAGGGTCCTGCTGGTCAGAGTGGAAACTGGTCTGAGTCTGAAGCAGGAAATGCCAGAGACCAGAAGGATCAAAGAGGAGGCCGACAAAGAGAGCATCACAGTGTAGGTTCAACCACTTTAAAGGAGACATATCAGGCAAAATCAACTTTTTCTCTCTTTTAACCATGTCATAACGTTGTTCACTCGTCAAAAAAAGATCTGGAGTAGTATTTCACTTCAAGCCAATAATCCAATACAGGATCAGTTCTGAACCGAGTGGATACAGCAACAATGTGGTGCTCCTAGACCACATGTTCGAAGTTTTTTTTAACCAAATTATTCCCACTCTTGACTGTAGGGGGCGCCACAGACCAAATCCTCACCAGCCCTGTCACTAGTATTTCATTTGAACAGCCTTAAACCTTACAGGTATAAGGCATTATTTCAATTTGTAAACAGTCAAATATCAATGCACAGACGCACTAACCAATATTTTTAAGCCTTAAATGCATAATGTCCACTTTAAAACATTTCCAATTCATATTTCACTGGTGAATATTGAGATTAGATCTTCAAATACTCATTATATATTTTCCAGGTCTGTCCCAGAGTGCAGTGCTGACATCATCCCACAGACTGAAGCTTCCGCAGAGCACTCTGTTGACCTGGAACCTCCATTCAGCAGTTCGACTTCACAGACTGAGACAGAGGCTGATGGAGACCACGACAACCAAGTTCAGATCAGAGACAGGAACACCAAACTGTCGTTCCGAAAGAGGACTGCACCAGAGACGAGTGGCTCGGTCAACAATGAAGACATGTCAGGAGCTTCTGGAGGAGCTCAAGGGAAGTAAGTGTTCTGTTTGTAATAAGGAGTTTGGGAAGAAATATCATTTACAAACACACAAACACATTCACAGAGGAGAGAAACCTTACAGCTGCTCTACCTGTGACCAACCCTTTAACGAAAAAGGTACACTAAATAAACATATGAGAACACACACAGGAGAGAAACCTTACAGCTGCTCTACCTGTGACCAACCCTTTAACGAAAAAGGTACACTAAATAAACATATGAGAACACACACAGGAGAGAAACCTTACAGCTGCTCTACCTGTGACCAACCCTTTAACGAAAAAGGTACACTAAATAAACATATGAGAACACACACAGGAGAGAAACCTTACAGCTGCTCTATCTGTGACCGATCCTTTGCCCGAAAATTTACTCTAGATGAACACAAGAGAACACACACAGGAGAGAAACCTTACAGCTGCTCAATCTGTGACCGATCCTTTGCCCGAAAATATAATCTAGCTATACACAAGAGAACACACACAGGAGAGAAACCTTACAGCTGCTCAGTCTGTGACCGATCCTTTAACGAAAAAGCTACACTAAATAAACAAATGGAAACACACACAGGAGAGAAACCTTACAGCTGCTCTATCTGTGACCAATCCTTTACACAATTCTCTAACCTAAATAGACATAGAAAAACACACACAGGAGAGAAACCTTTCAGGCGTCTGTGAGAAAACATTTGGTCCAAAAGCATGATAACCCATAACAATTGAAGTCTCAACATTCAACACTTTAGACATTAGATTTTGATGAAGTTCTTGTTCAATTCTTGCTTAAGTGTTTGGTTCCACATGATTGTTTTTAAGGAAGTGTATATTTTATTTTAGTGCCTCGTGTGAAACCAACAGACATTTTATTAAAAGTTAAAGTCGCTTGTGACTTTTTAAATGGTTTGTATATATTTTCAGTGTTTGTTGAATCATTGGTCAATGCTTTATCGTCTTCCTTTTCAATTTGTAAATAAAAAACTAACCCCCCCCCAGTTTGATATGTTAAATTGCACTAAAAGTAAGCTTCACACACGTAAATAGCATCATAAATTGTTACAGCATCAGCTAAAACTAAGGAAGTATAACAAGTTTGATTACTCGTTCTAGAATTGAATGATGTCAGAATTTCAGTTGGAGCAGGGGCCAATACAACTATGGAAGAGAGAAACTGTTTTTGAAAGAAAGCTCCAAAATGAAAATGTCCAAATGTTTTCCATGATCATTATTTGATAGTGATTGGATTCACAAACCTGCCATGTTATTCTTAGGGCTGAAAGTCCTTTCTACTGAATGTTATCTCCACATTTGGACACCTTTATGAGAAAGTAATTACTTATTTTCTCATAAATTGTTCATATGTGCTGACAGAGAACACATTGAACTCTGTGACAGTTTTTGTTTCATGTGGATCGGCCCAGGAATTACAGAGATATTAGCCATAAGACTAGAAATTTGCATTTTGACAGTTACCATGGTTACCAGCACATCATTTCCAGCTGCCCTCCACCTCGATTGTATCTATCCATAGGCTCTTGTGATGTCATCTGATTTAAGGACGTGTCAAAATGCACGTAGGTATTAGAAACATAAAAGTTTTGCTCCTTAACATCTTAGTTTCAATGTCAGTAGAAAAAAGACCACAGGAGAACAGGAGAGTCGTTCAGCGGCTGACAGCTATGACATACTTTTTTAAAGGACTTTAGAGGGCCCTCTGGTGGCGGTGGGCCCAAAGCAAGCGCTTATGTTGCTTATGCCAAGGACCAGCTCTGATTTTATTCACAGTAAGTAAGTAAACTTTATTTAACAGTCTGCCAGAAGGTGTGAGACAGGCCTCAACTTTGACAATGTTTAAATCTAGGCTGAAAACGGTTCTTTTTAACTGTGCATATGTCACTGAAAGTATTTTATCTGCTCTCTTCACTTTTAATGTCACTTTTAATGTAATTAGTTAATGATTATATTTGTTTTATTGATTGATTTTATCTACTTTCTTGTAATTTTATGAAACTGTGAAGCACTTTGAATTGCCTTGTGTATGAATTGTGCTCTACAAATAAATTTGCCTTGCCTTGACAGACACAAAGTACCTCATAAACAACATACTACTATTTGCTGTACAATCAATGGCAGTGTTTAGTCAGTTGGACTCAGAGGTTACATTAACTAAAAACTCACTGTCAATGACAGAATATTTTGAGTTCTGACAGAACATTTTGAAGGCTGTCCTTCATTTTGAAGGATTGAAAATCAAGCCATCGTCTTCTTTTGAGAGTTTTACACATATGTTATAAAACAATGTAGTTTCCAAATTAAGTTCCATTATTCTGCTCACAAATTATATTTAGAGTTGCACCCATTTATCCTGTAATCTGTGTTTTCTTACATATAACACTAGGTATATAATGAGAGATTAATTAATGAAGGATATGTAGCTCACAACAGACCCTGTCCTCCACAATGACTGAGAAAAACTATCCCTAGCAAAACCGCTGGTTGGACTAGAGGGCTTTCCCAAACAAATAGCTTTTTAGGAGTTTTTGAAGGTATCTGCTGAGTTCAGAAAGCGCAGGTCGAGAGAAAGTTTGTTCCAAAATCGGGACACTGCAGCTTTGATAGACCGGTCTCCCAGAGTTTTAATGTATGTTCATGGAACCATCAGCAAGTGCTGGCCGGATGATCTCTGAGTCCAACTGTAGGGCTTAGATCAGAAACGTAGGAGCCTGACCATGCGAGGCTTGAAAAGGTAGCACCAAGAGTTTAAATTGAATACAATTTACAGGGGCCAGTGCAAGGATTTAAACACAGGTGTAATGTGGGCCCTCCTTTTGGAGCTGGTCAAAAATCTCACGGCTGAGTTTTGGACTGACTGCAGACGAGCCAACTCTTTCTTGTTCTTTTGATATATTACTGGCAAAATATCAAAATAATAACTGTTTTATGTGTGTGTGACCTACTCTGTTGAGCCTGCAGTCTCTCCTCAGCTGCCTCTCCCATGAAGTCCTGCTGGATGTCCTCTCTGGCAGCGAGGGCGCGGAGCGGGTTCCTGGAGCCCTGAGTGCGACGGGACGGGCGAACCGAGCGCCTGTGCTCTGCTACTGCTGAGGTCAGTCTGAAAAACACACAGAGCAGGCCAGTATCACATGGATATGTCTATTATATGACAAACCAACTGCACATTTATACTTAAGACAAGACACAGCAGGTGAATAAGGGAAAAGTGATTATTGACTGATTTGAATTTAAAACCTTTGCTGTATATTACTGACATAAATATGAGAATATGTTGCAATTTTCCCCTCATTTTATGTAAGGCATGAAAACATACGGTTTTGCATAAAAATGGCCAAAATTGCCAATGTTTTCTGCTGACGATGGTGTCTCCACAATGTGATAAAGTAAGGTTTTAAAATTGAGAGAGAAGCAACCTGCCTCTCTCCTCTTTATTGGACCAGAAAGCCCTTCCTCGGTTCCAGCACAAAGGAAAGCTCATCTCATTGGTCAACTCTATTATTTTATTTACTAACAAAGACTTTGGCACAGACGATCAATTATACATATTCTATTCTATTAAACTTATAATACATTTAATACATGGCACTTATTTATTATTCTGTTAGGCTGAGTGTGCAGTGTTTTGCCAAAGGACACAATAACAGTAGGAGCGCATTTAATATTCGAACCCCTAGTGCAAGAAAAAAGTACACATTTTAGGTACTTTACTTTAGGTAAATTTACTTTTCAGAAACTTTTGTGATGAATGCTTTTTATTTTTACGTAACTCCACGATGAACTGGTTTGTCCCAGTTTAAAATTGTGGTTTACTCATTTAGACCTAGTTTAGTCCTAGTTTAGACCTTGTTTAGATCTGGTTTCGTC
>OMNZ01043351.1:1929-12643 GCA_900303255.1 Lesueurigobius sanzi | reverse complement strand
ATTTCACTCCCACCGTCATCCCTAAACTCTACCAAATGTGTGGACACCAAGATTAGCCATGTGCACCTATGATGTAAAGACATGATTTTTGGAGAAAAAGGCCTAGGGCTTAAGAGATTAAGATGCACAATTTGTAATCTTTTGATCATGGACATTTGGCTAATTTCAAAACAAACAGGTTTTTTGACAAATGGCTTCACGCAACCACTAACCATAAGTGAAATAAAGGTTTTTGTGTTATCATTCATATTCTATGAAAGACATGATTCTGAGGGGATGTAAACTTCTGAGCACAAATGTACATATTACCTGGCCAGCCAGACTATACGCTTTACAAGACATACAGTTTGGGCGTCAGCATCATCGCTTTAAATTCAGAAGGATGTGATTGACAGATGGATTAACCAATTAGAGAAAGGCATGGTTCGACCTTAACATGTGCAAAAACATTACATTTAACAAGAAATATCACACAGAAAACTCTCCTCTTCTGCCAAACCAACAGGCGATCTACTAAACTATTTCAATAAGAAGTTAGAACTGTACAAAGTCCACTGACAATGATACGCGAAACTTCCGCATTTAAGCACCATGTTTGAAATCTGTCTGTGATTGGTCCGATGTTTGCGAAATCGTGCAACAAGTTCTTCTTTTGAAACAGAAAGGAGGAGTGTATGGCTGGCCAGGCTAGTACATACATATATTTTTACACTGACCTTGTGTGGATGTTGTAGATGCTGTAGGACGCCATGTAGGAGTGACGATAAACCTGAAACAAGCAGAAAGAGAGAGAGAGATGTTAGTTACTATGATATAACTTTTTCAGTATTCGTGAATGATACACGTAGACGACATAGCAGAGCGCTTCGATGTTCATTTCAGACAAAATCCGCCACACGAATCGATAAAACACCATAAAATACACATAGCAAAGGGTGAATTTTGTGTATAAGAGAACACCCTGCTGATGATAACCCTCCATTTTTTTTCAATGTTCAGGTTTTGGGATAATTTTATGTTAACATACTGTATAAACCTTTCACCTGGAAACAAATAAACAACCTTTCTTTAGAATAAGGAGTGTGATCATTGCACTGATTCAACCATAGAACTTTCTCCATAGAACTATATGGCAGACACTTAAGTAACTCCTACAGAGACCAACTTTCCAAACAACATTCTTGGTTTGTTCAGAGGGATTTTTCAATATTCAATTCTTGGTTGATTTATTGAGTTTTGAACCCTAAAAACAAGGTTGAATGTTTACAGATGTGTTCACTAATAACTCATGAACTAGATGTCCAAAACTTTGTAACTAATATCACAAAAAGCCAAACATTTAGACCTGGATTCAACCATTTTTTAGATTTCATCACCAACAATATTAGCAATTTTAAGCAAAAAACTTTCAATTTCGCCTAAAAGGAGAAAGCTATAGCTGGAAATTGACCACAGCATGAAGCGAGATCGTTGTGATTCTGTCAGACAGCACCGCTGGCTTAAAACAACCGGGGCCACATCGATTTGAGCGAGATCCACAGACTGAGCGGCGGAGAGAGCTTGTTTGCAGAGATCGTATCGGGACTCATTTGCATCCGTGACAGCTATGGGATGAGACGCTTTAATTCCACCTGAAAAAGCCATCAGTGCCACGGAGCCCAGAGGAGGACAAGGACACTCCCTTCCCTCCGAGGAGTTGTGCCTGACATGATAATAGACCTCTGGCTGGGAGCAACTGTATGGATATGGGGAGCACCAATGAGGCATTAGCATCTGGAGGGATGACACTCACAGGCGAGACGTGACATGTAGCAACTTGCTGTTTTGACAAGATGATTCTGAGGGTTTGTTTATGCATGAGGAGGAAGAATGGTGCTTTTCTTTATTCAAACAACTAAGATGAATACAGCAATTGAATTTTTTTTGTATATCATTTTATGTTTTCATATAATTAAAAGAGTAAAAATGGCCAAAATGATTAACAAAATAAACAAGAATTGAGGCGATCTCTTGAATAATTCTGTAAAAATTCAAATTCAAATTTAGCCTTGTTTTGGGGATTCACGACGCAATAAATCAGGCTAGGAATTAAATATTGAAAAATCACTCTTCAGAAGGGCACTATGCAACTTTTTCAGTGAAAAATTCGTTTTAAAAGCACCTTTACTTTCCATCACAGTGGTCTCTATGACACTCTTTGACCGCAATTTGCGATTCAATTTGAGATTTTAACATTATGTAGTATATTTTTACTTTCCGCTTTGTCAAGGCACGGACTTTTTGTCTCACGATTATCTTGGCCAAAATTATTGCATTTCACAATATTATCATGGCAATTATTGCAAAATTTCTTCTGGTGAATTCAGTTTCGATTCAGGGGCCGTGATTTTGATTCTGGGGCCGTGGTATCTTCAGAAGCGATAAAAATAGTATTGTCAGCAAATTATGCTTCTGAACTGCTATTATACATTATACATAATTCGTCACTCTGCTAAGATAATTGCCTAACTCACTTTTGGCTGAAATTGAGATTTTTGCCTAATTCAACTCCTATACAGCTCAGTCACCTTGTACTTCCTTTTTCCCAAAAACCTGTGAAAATGAGATGAGGCAATTATCTTAGCAGGGTGATGATATTATACTCCAGGATCAAATGTTTTTAGGGTTTCTGGTCCGTTTCTATGAAACCCCTAAAAAAACAATTGATCCTTGAGCATCATTGGAGTAAAAAGTTGCATAGTGCCCCTTTAAGTCCAAGACTGGAAAGTTGCTTCGAAAGATTCTGTTGTTGCAAGAGCAAACTCAAAAACACCATCTGCAGTTCCATATTCTTATAACGTCTGCACGTCTTCTCTTCGGTGTGTTTCTCCTCTGACATTTCTCAGAAAGGATATTATCATATAGTATAGGACAGTGTCTTGTTTGCTTTACACATGAATACCAAATATGTCAACATTAATAAATGGATTTGTGTGGGAAACACAGTCTGGAGTCACCATCGTAAAGGCTGAGTTTGGTCTTCTTTCTACATTGAAACTAAGATGTTAAGGAACAAGACTATGAAAAATCAATGTTTTAACCTGCCATATCTGGCTTTTACATCATGACTCCATATGACACATCAGTAAACAGCACATCTTCTTGCCTAACCCTGATGTACTGAACATGCTTGAGAAGCCGACACAACGACAAAGATCACGGCTCTTTGTACAAGAGCAAACATCTTTCACCTAATGTCCCAGTTTGGCTATTTTCAGACTCACTGAAAACCTCACCTAACACATCACAATGTTGACTTGCTGCTGGACCTGTCGCGGGTCCATCGGGCTGACCACGCCTCGGGACAACACCAAGCTGATATGTGACATGCCACTGGGCCCCGGTGACGCTTTGGAGAAAGGCTGAAGCCGAAAATGTTCAACAACAACAACAAAAAAGATCTCCAAGAGAACATTGCACATCAAGATAGAACCCAAGATAAAGAGTTGACGTTTACACATAGCCATTTCCCAAGAGACATTGTTTAGGGTGCATGACCATTGATATTTTACATTTTACATATTGAAATAAAGTCTTTAAGAGGGGTCTTTAAGCATAGTTGTTTATTTATGTTTCCCCGTGGGCGCCCAGTCAGACTAACCAGACGTGTCCCACATTGTTATTCGTAGCATTCTGATTTGAGTTCTACACATTATCAATCTGGAATGCTTCTCATTCAATCCACTCGTGAAAACCATGGGACCATTACAGCAACACTTCAAGATAATTGGGTAAAACTCCCTTTAATACCCGCCTACAGTACTGTTGCCGAATCCAGTCGGTGAAAAGCACAAACGTCTCTTTGCTTTTCCCTGTTCAAAGCAGAAATAGTCGGCATTTCAGCTAAAACAGAGTCAATCGCAGCATCAAACGTCATACCAACAGGTCCCTCCTTAAACCCCAATGCAGGCACGTCATTGGTCCCGCAAATAGCTGAGCCGAGCCGAGCGTAAGTGATTGGAATCTTTCAAGATGTATTTCCCCGAGTTTGAGAAATCACAAATCTGGCAGGAATACATCTCACACAATCATACAATCTCACAAGCTTGTGTTTATGGGTTGGCTGCTCTCCTCATTGAACTAACCGGGTGTAAGCCAACATTGCAGCTGAACTTTTATGTTATAGACTGATCCGCACTTGAGCGTGAGCAGAGAAGACAAAGCTTTCATGATTTACAGGTTGTAGCCCTTGAATCGTTGGATTTTGTGATCCGATGATGCCCAATGACTTGGCTGGGTGCTTGAGGACTGTTTCTCTAAAATACAGGGACCAGGGCTGGGGAGGACTTGGCCAGGAGCTCCCTCTGCAGGTTGCAGCGGTAATGCCTTAGGAAACATGGCTAGCAAATCCATGGCGCTGCAGTGTACACACTTTGAGCGCAGAACTTCGCAGAACAAATTCAATGTTGGATTAGACAGGAGTATAGATAAAAGTGACACGATTTAACTCAGGAAGTACTTTTTGTAGTGCTAACCCAATAAGAAAACCACCCTCCAGGTATGTTTTTGACAAGGAAACAATGGGCCTCATTCACGAAACAAACTTACAAACAAATTTGTTCTTAAGGCCGACTTAAGAACATTTTGGGCATTCACAAAATGTGTTCTTAGCTGAAAAAGAGCTCTTCTGGAAGAACAAATCCTAAGAACAGTCAGGAGGACTCTTACGCACATAAAAAAAATCATCTCTCTTTAAGAACAATTTTGTCCTCTTAAGAACGCTTCGTGAGTCAGACTTAAGTTTTTCTTAAGTTTCTCCTAAGTTGTACTTAAGAACTTTTTCTTAAGAAAATATTCATGAATGAGGCCCAATGTTATGGTTTAAAGTTCAAAAAAGTTGATTTTGTTTGATATGTTTCCTATAAAAGGCTCAAAATGTAAACCTTTGTTTAGTTGCCGACTGCATCTTCATGTGTCCTACTTCCTGTTTTATTTAGTTTTATTTCCACATTGCTTTAACATGCAGTACAATAATTGCAGCGTGGCGAGACCTATGGACATACACTAAATGGTGTCTGACGGATGACCAAACCATTGTCCAAAAGAAAACTCACCAGCGCCACACATTTATCTTGAGCCCGAAGACCATGACAAATATTGATTCACGAGGCACGAGCAGCATTTTGTGGTCCATCGGGGGATACAGCGGCAGACAGCTACAACTCAACAGAAGGTCAACTCTTACACACACAGCCTTTCAGTAGCAGGTATTTTACAGTAATAGTGCGGTCCAACCAAACTGTCACCATCGCAGCCTCTGAAAACCCACTTAGAGAAGGCCTTAATGCACCGGTGATAACTCATGTATAAAATAAACTCAAGTGGACACGCTCCGATGGGCAGCCGTCAAGAACATCCACACATTTGCACGCGGCATTTGAGAGCTATGACCACTATATTTGTGCAGGTTGTACAGGAGTGGTCCATCGTAGGCAAAAATTCTTCAGTCTTCACCTGTACTCTGTAGTTGTGTAGGACGTTTCGATATTTGTCCAAAGATCGTCATCAAGAAAGTAGATACTTTGAGAGAGGTGTCAAAGAGGCCATATTTGTTTAAAAAAAAAAAAAGAACGGTACAGGTTGGACCCAATCTACAATATATCTTTCTCTAGACAGAAACTGATTGACAATAACAACCTTAGAGTGAAACCATCTCCACTGTCATGCTAACGAGCCTGGACTACTGGGTGGAGCAGGGCCATAGGGAAGTGTCAACAGACTTAGAACATAACCCATTGTGAGACAACACAGAGGTAACGAGTCATATTAAGTATGGATAGGCTAAGATGTTTTCCTACCTTTAGTACCAAGAGAGAGGTTACTCCTCCGTCTGGTTTACTCTTAAAAGACCCACGAGCGTCCTCACATCGCTATTAAGCTGATGACGATCTTTGGACTAAGATCGATACGTCCTATAGAGTACAGATGAAGACTGACCCCTATACTATACTAGGGCTGGGCAATATAGATAAAAAAAAGTTTAAATCACGATTTTGATTTTCTCACAATTCATGTGTAAATTCTATTTTAAAGGTGACTAAAACCATCTGCTTCTTAGATTTAGACCTGGTGCTGTAGTGGTTTAGTTAAGACCAGTTTTCATCCTCCTTACAGAGTTTTGACATGCTTACCTCATGGTTTAGTCCTGGTTTACTCCTGGTCTGTGGTATTGTCGATTTTAGACCTGGTTTAGTCCTTTTTAGTATGGCCCTGGTTTAAGATCTTGACCACTGGATCACGATATGACGATGTCACCAAAAAAGCAGATTGTGATGGAGATCAGATCACGATTTGATTTTTATCATCATATCACCCAGCCCTATACTATACTCTTATCACATGTGCTGTTTGCTATTTCAGTTCATCTTATATATCCAAACAGTTGACATAATAATAAATTTACTAAAATTAACTCAAAGGATCAGCCACCTTGTCGCACCCCTTTCTTGCCCCGCCACGTAAACACAAATAAGCACAAGGATCGCAAAAGAAAGGTTTTTACGCAACACAAGAAGCAGCAGCAGTTAGGTTAGTTAGTTAGGTTTAGCGTTAGGAAAGAAGTTACAAAAGATAGTTCAGTTCAGTCGAAATCCTCATGAAAGGTTCAAGTGTGAAGATGGTGGGTTCTCCTCTCTTCCAGACCTGGCTGACATTTACTCTGCTCGTCTTCTCACACGAGGTACCAACAACATCCTGCAGGACCCCACTCACCCTGAAAACTGCCTCCTTCCCCCGGGAAGACTCATCATGCGCACGAACCGGTTGTGGCACAGCGTTTATCCAGTACAGTGGACGTCCTCCAGGCACAGAGGCACAGATGAAGGACTGGGCCCAGTGCAAGAACAGTTGTGTTTCTGATTTTTATTATATTATAGAGTTATTTAGATTCATTTATAATCTGTGTAGGTTCTCAGGCGTACAGGAGTTGTCTACATCTGTACACAGTGGGTGAAGTGTGGGAAGTTTCGCTCTTTTTCCCAAGAGCTTCGTCAGTGGTACTTCATAAGCCTGGACGCACGTGGGTTTTAAATAAAGACCAGTACGAGGGGTTTATCTGTAAGTCCCACCTCTCTTTGTTCTGAAGGCTACTCTGAACCTAGCGATAAAAAAAACTTAGTTGTCAGTTTCGGTCTCAACGACCTTCCTCACACTTGCCCATTACTTTTCTAATTAAGGCCACGACAGAACAATAGTTTAGATCTAATGAGCTGCTGAAATCACATATGGACTTATGAGGAAGCAACGAGGCTTTACTTTTACCACGCCATGGAAAACTAATTGTGTCAAACTAAATGGGAGCTTTGACTAAAGCCTACCTGAGGACGCGTGAAGAGACTCTTTCTCCCTCTCTCTTCAGATTAGTTCTCCTTCTGATAGATTTGTGTCTGCTTCGTCACTTTCACCAATAATCCTAGTAGCTTATGAGCTGGTTTAGGTGCTATCGTAGTGCATGCATTTGGCCCTTGTCGCAGTCGCATGGTGATTAAAGCGACAGGCACGTGATAAAACTTGGCACAACATTTGAGAAAATAAAACAGACTAGTGAGGCATTTACCCTATTAAACTGGAGATTCAACAAAACACAAACAAAAAACTGAGTGAGGTAAGAATGATTTTTTGAGCTGAATACAACAATAGCATACTGTATGCAAATATGTGCCCTTTATAACCAGTCTCTCTGCTGTTAATATGATGACATCATCATGCAACTAGTTGACACAAATTTATTGACAAAAATAATTAGTGGATTGGAAAAAATCACTAGTCGTTAATGTCTTACTGTGCACAGTGGTTCCCAACCTTATTTGTCTCGTGAACCTTTTGGGCCTAACACCTCAAGTCCCCCCTTCCTTAATGCTTTCGTTGATTAGTTACAAAGTGAATAACTCGGGGTGTATTCATGCACTGTTTGGTCCACTTTAAACGGACCAGGGTTCGTTTCCAACGCTGGTCCGGACCTTTCATGCAGGTGTGAATACAAACAAACGAATCCTGGCCCGGATCAGAATCCGGACAGAGACCCACTTTTTCAGGTGGTCTCGGTCCACTTGCAAATGGACTCTGGTGCGGTTCGCTTCAGCTGTGAATACAAACAGTCTCGATCCGAACCAACTCAAGGATATATGCGCCTTTTTGGGCTTAACAAGCCACCGTAGAAAGGCACCATGGGAAAAATTAGCCCTTCACTGCTTCTAACGCTAATACTATGCTACAAACAATGATCCGTGGACAGACCTGGAGCAACGAGGACATACTGTGCCTCCTGGATATTTTTGGCAGATGCACATCACACACATAACCTAACAAAAATGTGGCCGTGTTCAGCATGTTTAAGGAGAAAGTGAAGTTGTATGAAGGTGTGAGACTCATTAAAGAAGAGTGGGGGTTTGTAATTAGTTATTTAGTAATTTCTGTCCAATGGTAGCACCGATCGTCACACACGTGGATGTGTTTACAAAATATAGTTCACTTGCAAAAAGTACAGTGTGAATGCACCAAACGAAAAAAATTAAGTCCACTTTTGGTCCGGACCAAACAAGCGGACCAAAGAACTTTCCTGGTCTGAATACACCCTCAAACTCCTTTTTTATCAGTTAAAATACATTGAATACTCTTAAACTCTCACTCTTTACAGATAAATGTTTTAAAATAGGTTTTCTTTGAACATAATAATCAAAAACACAATTCAGTTCTATCTTACCCCCTGCTAAGCTCCCGCGTACCCCCAGGGGCCCTGGCCCCTGGTTCAGAATCACTGATGTAACGCTTTACTAAAGTTGTACCATCAACTCTGCACATAGCCGCGTATCGACCGCTCCCACATCTCCAGGCTGTTGTGATTGCATATTCTACATTTGCTTTTGCTTGTTTTGAGGAAAGCAACAGTCGGCTCTGTGCACGGTTAGCCCTCTCCTGACCCGATCGGCCATCTCCTGCTGCGCCGGCCGCTCTGTCCCCGTTTGACCCGGATCCTCTCAGCGGCGCAGACCAAAGCATTAACAGTTGTGTGTAGAGCCGCGGGGGGTGGGGCTGTAGCCAGAGGCAGGCTTTTTCCTCCAGTGTGAGAGACGGCTCCACAAACGATTGTATTTGAACCTGCTCCTCGGGCCAGACACAGGAGGGACGGCTGGGGGTCTTTTCTCATGTTCAGATGCTTTCAGGGAACTCTACAGCGATGCACGGAGATGTGTGACTACAGTCGAATATGGCTGACACAGGCAACGTAACGCTCCTGGTAAGATAACAAGGGAGACACAGCAGGTGAATAGAGGGGAAAATACTTTAGATATATCAATTTGAAACTTTTGTTGTAGAATGAATATGAGAAAATAAAGTAATGGTATTTTTTTTTTTACTTTTTATTTTGTTATTTTAAAATTTTGAACACAACAATACAAAGGAAATAGTAGCTTGAACAAAACCAAAACAACAAAAAGAAGGATGGAGGAGGGGCACTGGTCACAACAACATGTCAAGAAACACACAAAACGATCAAATCAAGCGGGAGAGATAACAAGCCTCTGTTTATACTCAAACCATCTGGACCAGCGGTGAAAATAAAAATGACCCTGTAGTCGCAGAAAGAAGGTCAGTGCACCTCTTCCACAACCCCTTGAACCTGTTCCACTCGGGGGGGATCCCCATTAAGCCAGTTTCTTGTTATTGCTTTCTTAGTAGCAATCAAAATAATTTTGAAAAATCCTTGGAAACAAGTCCTTGGGTAGCAGACCCAGCAGGTAGATCTTGGGGTCCTTGGGGATGTCACAAGCCATGATATCGTCCGTAAACTTAAATACATTGTCCCAAAATGAAGATCATTTTGGGTCCAGAAGATGTGAGAGTGATTGGCTATAATTGAGTGGCCATACTGTCTCCAACACTGTCTCCAACACTGTCTCCAACACTGTGTCCAACACTGTGTCCAACACTGTGTCCAACACTGTCTCCAACACTGTCTCCAACACTGTCTCCAACACTGTCTCCAACACTGTGTCCAACACTGTCTCCAACACTGTCTCCAACACTGTCTCCAACACTGTCTCCAACACTGTCTCCAACACTGTCTCCAACACTGTCTCCAACACTGTCTCCAACACTGTCTCCAACACTGTCTCCAACACTGTCTCCAACACTGTCTCCAACACTGTCTCCAACAGTAACAGCAAGTAATAAAGAATCTAATTAGACATTTCCACCCAAATTCCCTCCACCTCCTGGAATTAGTAGATGTTTGTTGAGTGTTGCACATCAAAAGCCAATCACTCTCTGATAAATCAACCTTCAATTCTGTTTCCCATTTGGATTTCACGTGTAATGTATTGTTACCCATTTATTTTTGTAAACCCTTAAAGAGTTTGGACACAAAAGTAATGCTAATTCTATGTCATTTAATTTTTTTCTTTTGTAAAATTTGCTATTTTGTTTAAGTCTGTAGAAAATACAATTTCATGCTGATGAATGTAAAACTCACTAAATCAGTCTAGCAATTGAAACTTCAAAATGGTGTTAAATACAAAACTGGACAGTTTGGTGTCTGAAGGTAGCCTGGTGTCACCAGCCTGACTCCTTGTATGAGATACACTGGAAGACAGACTGGGATTGCGCCGTTGTTTGCTCAAACTCTGGCGAGAACGCGACCAGACCAATCAAGCACATCTGGAGTAAGAGATGGATG
>OMNZ01043299.1:2246-27228 GCA_900303255.1 Lesueurigobius sanzi | reverse complement strand
CTCATACTCTGAAGGCTTTAACAGCTTGTAAAATGTCTAAAATGTTCATACTGCTCTCATATGATATGAATGTCTATGGGGAGACTGTAGATGTGAACATTTTCAAGAAAATCATAGTGGGCCTGAGTAACTGAGGTTGAAAGACAGAAAATATGAATTCCGCCTAAAAAAAACCCCACATTACAGCAGGTCAGCAGCTTGTTTACTTTGTAAAGAAGCAAATACACATCATAAATAGTAACTACAGCTAATTATTGACTTTTTACCAACTGTTTATCTCTGTAACAATAAATAATTGAAAAGTTATAGAGGTTTCGTTTTAAAATAGTCTAGGCGGAATCCCATTATAATAAATAGGGCACAATTTGGCACCTTTTGGCCCAAAAAATTCAAATTTGTAATTTGTAATTGAAAATGTTGGATCCTATTTATATATTTGGTCATAAAATACAGTTTTTCCAAGAAAAAAAAATACACTTTTTAAAAAATAGATTAAAATCAATAAGGATTGTCTCTAAAAGTGGCAAGTCCCCAAAAATGGGGACTCTAGGGCTTAAGAGGTTAAGAACTTGGACCAAACACGGTCACACAAATAAACCACATTTAATGATGGTGTTTATAATTATAATTAAGATTAACTTGTGGTTAAGTTCTTCATTTTGGAAACAGGTAGGTTGTGTATTTAATTGTAAATGAAGTGATCTGTGAACAATGCATATGAAAACATATAAATCATAAACAAATATGGAGCGTGTAATTGGTTTTAAAGTAAAAATGTTGAAAAGGATAAAAGGTGGCTAATTTCTTTAAAAATTGTGAGGTTTATCGTTATCGTGAGCCATGTGTCGTGTACCGAATCGAATCGTGAGGTACCAAGAGGTTCCCACCCCTACTTGTACATAGAAATATAGAAAGTCTTTGTAGAGATACTGGGAAACGGCTGGAGAGCTACTGGTGCGGCTGGTTGGAGAACTCTTTTACCAAACTGTCACAAAGCTAAGTTCATCCATTTGAGCAGAAAACAAACTGATGTAAACGATCTCGACCACAACACTATTATTATATATAACACCAATATTATTTATCATTAGATTAGTGTCTGGACAGTATGGAAAGGCACTTTTTACTCACAGTTGCTGAAGTGGAATCAGAGTTTTTAAAATGAAAATATACATACAATTTGTTTATTTGACCGTGCAACAGATGAATGTCTATAGCGGCAGTGAAGAAACCATCGGTGTAAGACAAAACTGAAAACTGCAGGAGTTAATTCGTCCAATTTGCCTCTGCGGCCAAACTGCGTTGAATGGTAATACTTTCCCCTCATCTTCCCGTCCACCATGCTCTGAGCGTATTCCATTTTGGATCAATAGGTGTCTCTGGCTTTTTCTGAGATGGAGCAGCAGTGCGGAATTGATTGAAGCTAAATGTGCGACGTCCAGAGGTTTTTGTACATGGGCCTGTATTTGATCCACTATTGACATCTTTTATCATGGCGTATTAGCGCGGTGCCTGTGTAGCCCGACGCCACATAATCAGACAGTGTTTATGGCTGTGGCCTGCAGAAGCCATTACCGAGGCGGCTCACCTGGGGCAGACCGCACATGCAGCGGGGGGAGGAATGGGGGACCTCTATGGAAGCACATTTACCTCTCATTATTGACCAATTTACTCCCTGTCAGCTGAAAGCACCATGTCCTCCTACACTTTTCAGTACTATATTTTCTTGTTTATTTAAGTGGGTGAAATTACCCTTTTCCCCACAACAGATTTGTACAAAGCCTATATGCATATCGTAATTTGAGTCAACTAAAACAGTATAATGGGTGTTTATTGAGATGTATAGTGGATGGGTATAAGATCTCTGACTCTGTAATTTTCTCGTGTAATGAATAAATGTAAGAATGCACGGTTTCCAGTGTTTGTGAGTGTGTGCA
This sequence comes from Lesueurigobius sanzi, assembly GCA_900303255.1. Lineage (NCBI taxonomy): Eukaryota > Metazoa > Chordata > Actinopteri > Gobiiformes > Gobiidae > Lesueurigobius > Lesueurigobius sanzi. Next base: position 25,291 of record OMNZ01043299.1, on the reverse strand, counting down.
TTATCCCTGTAACTAATAGAGCATTGTCCAGAGTGGGCCCCACCTACAGCTATAGTTGCTGAAATGAGCTCTTGTCACTTCCCTAACAAATTAATAAATGCTTTAGGCCGTTGTTAGGTGTGGAGTAACTGCATTCCTGTCACTGATTTGATGTTTTTCAGACATTATAGGAGCAGTCAGTTTCTTGTCCTACTTCTGAACATGTTTTACTTTTAAAAAGATGAATGATATCACCTCGCAATGTAATAACCTTTATCATACATTTAGTATTTTGTCAAATAAATAAAGACATAAAACCCCAAGCTTTTGGAATGAGTCATATCCAAGAGAGGACTTGATAATTTGACAGTTTTGTCATATGTGACAGCTTGTAAAGGATATAGTAGTCTGAGTAGGTTCATAAGGTCTTCTAGTAACGATGCTAGTTTCTTTCTTATACCCAGACCTGTGTGTTTAGACAGTTCCGGCTGCTTCTGCTGCCTTCCTCAGACGTGTCACGTGGGACGAGTATGAGAAAGAGGCATGTAAAGGATATGTTAATAAGTAAGCCTTTCAACAGTCGCCAAAAACAAGAAGAGGTGTGAGAGGTTTACGTGTAGCCTTCCCGGTTGCCTTTCGCCTTAAAGACAAAATGTCGAGTTCTGTCTGAAACTTGGCACTTTCCTTTGGGGCTGGCTTTGTAGTGGCAGCTTTATAGTGTGGAGAAGCAGCTCTTGTTAGCCGCACACCTCGCTGTCTCTCTGCACACAGAGCATCGAGTCAGAGAGCGCAGCCTAGCTCGTAGTCAGCTCATCCCAGATCACCAGCAATTATTTGGGAATTATCTTTCTCTATTTGTCCTGACTTTTGGGTGGCCACACTAAATTGTCTGTCTTTCATTGTTTTCCATATAATCTAGTTTGTTGTTGTGTTACAATAAGCCAATTTTACAGTTGATTTGGCTAAATTAACATTCTGCGCTGGTCTCATCATGTCAGGGTAAATGCTGAGGAGTCCATTAATTATAGCCATAATTATCCTATTATAACTGTCATTATTCCTGAAATAAACAAACACTATTTTTTTGTTGTTAATGTTATTAAAACAATGATATTTGAGCGTGAAATACCTGTATATGAATTATTATGTTAAGGTGTTTTTGTCTAGGATGCTATACATAAAATGGCAGTAACTCAAATACTCAAATATTACCCTTATATTCTGGATGGCTCATGATTTGCGTATAGTACTCCCGGCATAAAGGATGAGCCATATATTAGCCGTGATGGCGAAATACCAACTTGCTCTCAGTCGTACATCTTCCCCAAGTGCTTGTGTTGTTTTGTTTACGGCTCTGGGGAAAGTACTTTCTGTCTTGGATCATATGAGCAATCGGAATTAGGTCTTAGGCGCTTTCTCACTCAACAAATTACGTTTCGAGGGCAGGCTTAGCTAAATGGATTAAGATTGATTTAAGCACTGGAGAAATTTTAGTGCAAAGTTTTTACTGAAGTTATAGGCTCGCCAGAAATAAGCCACAAACAACAGCAGCCTATTTTCCAAAACGTGGTGCAGGCTTTGAAGAGCTTATTTCTACAAGCTACTGTCCTCATATAAATGCATGCAAATCTGCGGCTAAATGTGGCTCCTAATCTGAATTGTGGTCTTGTCGGAAAGATTATTAGAAAGTTTACAGTATTAAACCGTCAGAAACAGTATCGAGGAACTAAGGCGGCCAGGATTAGACGGATGATGCGGGTCGTCTCATAACTACAAGGTTTGTGATTTGAATGGCCAGACTGTCATTGTGTCCTTGGGCAATACACTTCACCTATGTATGAATGTGATGAGAGACTGAGTGGTTGGTGGTGGTAGTCAGAAGAATCAAGTTCAACCAAGTACAACCAAGTGTGGAGTCAATAAAAAATATACCGTATTTTCCGGACTATAAGTCGCACCAGCCAAAAAATGCATAATGAATATACAGTATATATAAGTTGCACTGGACTTTAAGTTGCATTTTTTTTTTTTTTGGGGGGGGGGTATTTTACAACATCCGAGACCAAGAACAGACATTTCATCTTGAAAGGCAAGTTATAATAATAACAATAGAATAGAGAACAACAGGCTGAATGGGTGTACGGTATGCTAATGTAACACATCACATTGATGGTTATTCAGCTACACGAAGCATAAACAACGAACTGAAAAGGTGTCTGGTATGTTAACATACTAATTAATTCATATATAAGTCACACCTGAGTATAAGTCACAGGACCAGCCAAACTATGAAAAAAGTGCAACTTATAGTCCGGAAAATACGGTAATAGAGTGTCCAAAAAGCACTGTATGAAGGTGTGTGGAAAGCTTATGTTTATGTTAAAGGCCTGTCCATTGGCCCAGATCATTATGAATACTTTATTTTGAGATAATAACGACAACTTCCTCCAAACCTGGCGACAAGGTGATGGTTGTTTACAGAGACACATTAGACGACGTTTGCAAGGCAAGATATGATGAGAAATTAAGTTATGTTGATGGGAAGGATCCTTACACAATGTTGAAAGAGGATGCGTATCCCGATATATTCAGGAAATGGACAGTGACAATATTTCGTTAGTCCAAAAGTGATTCATCACAAGGAACAGAGAAAGAAAGGCTTTCTATGAGAGACTTATATGGATGGTGAAAATAAACAGAGATGGCTTTGATGCTGACCCAAACAAAAGACACTATAAAGTCTGCTCCGAACATTTTATCACAGGTAAATTCATAAACAACCTATCAGTTCCTTTAGTGTCGTTTGTTTGGGTCAGGATCAAAGCCCTGTTTATTCTTGTCATAGATTACACCTTTCTGTCTCTGTTCCTTGTGATAAATCACTTTTGGGATATCAGAATATTGTCTCTTGCCGTGTCGGGATCAGCACGATTTGTACAACCCACACAACACAGGCGTTAACTGCTGCTTCAGGATATTATCGATGATCCGTAACACACGCTTGCCACACATCATGGCCGCGAATGGAATTGTGGGATACTTGTGACGACATTGGAAACCCATCTATACAAAACTGTCAAAAGCCTCCCATAAAGTCACAAGCCAGTTTACTCCTTGCAGCAGCAACAAACCTGAATAAATACACACAGGATGGTTGTAGTGGCTGTCAGATGTCCGCTGACTGTAGGCTCATGTCAGTTCAGCTCAGTGAGGTTCTCATCAAAACTATCAAATGACTGGTGCTCGGGCCTCTATGTATTAGGCTGTTGTTGTTCTTTGGAGTCTCATATCCAAAGACTGTTTTTTGCACTGGAAAGAGGAGGGTTGGGGCTTTAAAATGAGCCCTTCTAGGCCTCCGGGGGGCGATGTAAGGTTGCGTTGAAAATTCGTGTCAAAAAGTGCTAAGTTAGTGTTAGCTTAAACTGCTGACTCTGCACTTTACAAAATCGCCCAGGGATTCAAAACAGTACTAGATATAAACTTTTTTTGTCTTCTTCATACTGAAAATGTGTCTCTGGTCAGCTGCTATCTTGTTTTCTGTTTATATAGAACATGGAGGACTAAAGTATGGAGTAACATGTGTGCCCCAGGACCTCAGAGGGTTAAGATTGAGTGAATGTAGATGCTAAATCGATGGTTTGTTCTAGTTCTCCCACCGAAACCCATAAGCATTTATTCAGGTTTGAGACTAAGCACAAAGGCTACATCATAGCTTCTGGCCCTTGGTGTTTACATATTTTACTTTACTTATTAATGCTTGAAAGCATGGTATTACAATATTTCCAAGTGCAGCCTTTATGCCAGGCTGACTTAATACCTAGACAGTAGCTTTTCTCACTTTGTAAAACACCCCGTGAACCACTACAGCCAGTTTGGGCCTGGAGCCTTCCTATTGCTCTGCTTCTTGTGGAGCCATTTCCACAGCCCACAGCCCACCCACCGCTCGCAGTCTGTGGTGCGAGAGCTGCATTTACAGGAAAGAGATGAGTGCAGAGAATCCTGGGGGAAGGGCCCATAGTCCAACCAAACATCCAAAGAAGTGACCACAATCGCCCAGCCGAGCCGACAGACGCCACTGATCAGCGGCTCGGGGAGAGGCAGCCAGTGTGTGTGCACAGATACAAGTGGAAAGGAGGGCGCTCGTGCTTGTTCGCCAGCAGAGCGGTGTTTTTGTTAAGCTTCCTGCAACATTTGGTCTTCTTCGTTTCAAAGCACTGCACATTTCTGTCTAGCCCAGGCAGGCGGGATGGGGCAACCTTTTTATGTGGCGTTTCAATCATAATCTGATCAGTCGGAGCAGCCGTCAGAAGGATTTTTCTTTTTTTTTTGTTCCGTTTAGCTGTTTTTGTGTCTGGGCTCAGAAGTACAGATTGTAACTGGGATAGCTTTCACCCCGGCTCTAACCCGCTTTCAAACGAAAACATCTTATTTTGCATCATAGTCCCGAATCACATACTGTGTGCGTTTAAAAGCTTTAAATTGGGCTGTGCATGTGTTTTCCTCTTGCTCCAGTTTGACTCATAACGTCTGTGTAGTCAGTAAGCGTCTTTTGTATATCAATTTAACTCAAAGACACTTTACATGAAAGGGACAAACAACAACATTTAGGGGAAAGCTAGTTTGAACAGATGGGTTTTGAGGAGTGATTTGAAGTCCAATAGTGAGTCCGAGTTTCTGATGGGTTGTGGGAGTGAGTTCCAGACGGTGGGGGCGAAGGCGGCGAAGGCTCGGCCCTCCAAGGTCCGGTGCTTAGTGCAGGTGATGGGTGTGAGGTGGTGGGACAGCGCGGCTCCAGGACGTCGGTGAGGTAGGGAGGGGCCAGGTTATGGAGGGACTTGTACGTGAGGAGGAGGAGCTTGTAGTGAATGCGGTATTGAACGGGGAGCCAGTGGAGCTGTTGGAGAGTAACAGTGATGTGTTCTCTGCCAACTTTACAAAACCCCCGGCTCCTTCACAAAGGCCACGTGTCGTGTTTTACATGTGGGCGGTGGACTTTCCTCCAGTAAAACCAGAGCTAAAAGTTTCTCAGTCTCTCCCCCTCTGGCCACTGCACCATGCTAAACTCCACCATGCTAAAATACGTGTTTGTAAACTCTACAGATTATTATGAAATGAGTCTTAAGAAGAAAATACGAGAAATAATAATATAAGGAGAAATTACAAATTAAAATAACTGCAAAATGAATCCAAATAAGAAAGAGGACTGGACTAAAAATACACAAGCGTCTGTGCAAGTGGGTTGTATGTCAGGCATAAATGGATGTAAAGGCCTGATTCCTGCTGAACTGCAGTAGCCTAGTAATATGTACTTCCTGTAATGAATGATACCCTGAGCAGTTTTGACAACAAGATCAGCTGTCCCATTTGGACTAAAATCGTCATCGTATTAAAAAAATGATAAATTTAGCCAAATCGCCCAGTCCTATTTGAAAGACTTATTTATTTAATTTTTTAAATATAAATCAAGTCTATTTAGAAAAAAATCTGTTTGAGTAAATACGTCCAAGATTTAGATTTTATTTTTTGGCCATGCTAAACAGTCAAGTTCCCCCTACAGGTAAGAGGGGGCACGAGAATGTGGGGGGAATGTTAGTTTGAGTGACTAAAACCAAGTAATGGATAAAAAGAAAAACAAAAGTACAAGAAGCCCATATGTACTCAATACTCACAAAATCAAAGTGAATGGGGCACAATCCTGGTAAATCTCTTGCAGCTACTAATTATCTCAAGTAATGAATACAACTGGATTTTTCATTGTATTATTTTTGGTATTGGATCAAAACTAAAATCACTAGCATCGCTCATCCTTACTCACTGTCTTTGCTCCCGTGGTGTACCCAATTGTATCATAAAAAGTTGATTTGCATATGAAGAAGAGCAAAGTCAGCAAGATGTCGATCCAAGTTAATGGGATAGAACTACTGCAAGTTTACTTATACTTCAATAAATCATCAAAACGGGGGCAATAATTTTTATGATTTGCTATTGGAGCACTTAAACCTGGATGTCCCTCAGCCATTTCTGATATATACTAATTCTTAACATAAAAAAGCAAGCACTTAACCATCCTCATCAACACTGGCACTGCATCGACGTGTCCTGAAGGAGCTCTTTTTTCTCCGTACTAGAATATAGGCTGAGCGTCTAAATGTAGGCTCAGAACATCCTCTTATTAGATGTACAATTTTCTTTTGTGATTGTGGGCTCTGGTGGTGTCACTGGCTCATTTGAAAGGCTCTGTCCTTTTCATCTGCATTGTAGAAGGACTAAAGTGCCCTTGTCTTTAGTGCCGTGTCCCCGAGAGCCTTGTGTAATATTTAGGAAGGTGAAAAGATGGAATTCATTCAATGACACTGGCTCCCTTAAATAGCTGATGTTCAAGGGATTTTTATTCACATCCGAACTAGTTCATCCAGCGTGGTCCACTCCATCCGTCTGCAGGTATAATACAAGATAATACTGCATAGAGTTAGATAGGGAGGTTGTTTTGTTTTTTTGCATCTTTTAAATTCTGGCATCGCCTCATTTTGTTAAACTCTTCAACATGCAGCAAAGAGGACTATTTTCCTATCTATCCCAAAGGAGCTGACCTTAACATTGAACCTCAACCACTTTGTATTTTGGGATGAAGTGGAAAACAAGCTGTGCCCAAACCTTGCCATAGATTTGCATAGCATTGTGTTATGTGTGTTTTTGTGTGCTAGCAGAACTGAAATAAATCTGCAGATATGGTCTAGTGGTGTGTGTGTGTGTGTGTGTGTGTGTGTGTACAGTCTCAGCAAGCCAGGAGTCTTAAAACATAACCTCAATTGTTCTTTTGCATGATGAGCAGTAGTATTATGTTATTGGATATCACAGGAATGTCAAGCTCTCTAGATCAGGGGTGGCCAAAGGGCCCGGGGGCCATATTCAGTCCTCCAGGGGGTTTCATTTGACCCTTGACATGGTGCTAAGATTGTTAGGAGTATCTACAGTGCAAAAATTTTCTTGAAAGAAGATGATTTGACCTTGATTTGAGGAGGAAAATAATGTTTTTTCTGCATTTAGAATGAGACGAAAAACATCATATTAAGCTGAAAATAAGAGTAAATATATTTTGCACTTAAAAATGAGGAAATATTTTTAATTTTACATGACAAAAAAGAACAAAAATCTTATTGTATTGACATTTTGTTACTTGGCGAGTCATAATTACACTTAAAATACATAAATTAAGGTGAAATGTTCTTAAATCCAGACAGTTTCACTTATTAAGATGTATTTTTTGCAGTGTACTTTGATTCATTTGACTGAAAAGGCCCACTCTGTGTGCATGTGTGCAATATAGGCCTATTTTGTTAAATATAAAAGAGGCCTATATACTTTATTTTACAATGCTTTGTGTTCTCAAATGTTTAAAATAACAAAAGTAGAATTATTAAAAGAGATATATCAACTTGATATTCATTAATATTCAATATGCAGCAGCCCTAGTGGATTTTTATTAGTTTAACTAGATCAGGGACCACCAGCAGTACTGCCATGGACCACCAGGGGGCCACGGACCACTGAAACACTGAAAACCCCTGGAATAGACTATTGCAAGTTACAGAGGGCACCTAAACAGCATGTCCTACTCAGTAGCACAATTATTAAAGGACATTTATCATAGATCTGATTGAAATTGGTCTTTTTTCATATAAAAACAGTGGCCCTTCGCTCGCTAATACTTTCCCACTTTGGCCCTCCGTGTAAAATACTTTGGGCAAACCCGCTCTAGATGGAGAGTGATTTAAGATTTAAGTCCAGTTATTTTGTTATGATTGTTTAAATTTTACTAGACTGAACCAACTACAGGGATGATTCAGAGTTTACTTGGCAGGAGTAGTATGAGTAGTGGATCATAAATTGTTCTCATAAGGACGAACGAAAAAATGACAAAGTCAACAGAGTTCTTCCACACTTTGCTGTATTTGATGTACAATTAGACACCAGCCAACATAAACATGAAAGCCACAAATAAAACTACAATAATGTAGTACTTTTTCCAAAGGGCACATTCTTCTACTTGAAAGGGATGACCTCGATTCTCTTGAAAAAGGTGATGGTTTCCCAGCACAAATACTCAGCCCTGCTATTTGAATACATTGGCAGTGGAATCTTTCGAGTTGCGTGAAAAAGAGGGGTGACTTGAAGGGCAAGTCTGTTAGCAAAACATACTTTGCAGCGAAAGAACACCGGTGCTTGAGGAGGTTTTTCTAACTCAAATTCCTGCAATTATGTTGAGATTGAGTTGGGAAATGGCACGGAGAGAGAGTTGCTTTTGCCTTTATGCAGAAAATAACTTCAAAATAATGAGTTGCCAAAAACCGTGCGCATATTTTTCTCGCCTGCTCTGTGGCACTGTAGGTCCCCGAGCACAGATTCAGCTGCTTTATCCCTTTCCCAGAAGCGGATGTGGGGGAATAAGCTGTTATACCTGGCCCTAATTGTGTAAGGTCCACTTGAGCCGGGCTGTCACCTCCCGCCCCGCTGCACTATAAGGATGGGCCCGTTGGCAGATGTCCAGAGCATAAATGGAGATGCATTTCCAAACCCCAGGTGGGTCCGGTGGGTGGTGGTGGTGGTGGAGTTAGATGCAGAGCTGCCCTTGGATTAGGCCTGGTGAACCAAAACACTGCGCTGATAAATGTTCGGCTTGACTACACAAGAGCTGCATTAATTCAGTAGGGTCAGAGCGAGTCCAAACGAGGAGGGCTTCTGGGTGGCTACGGCTCATTCTCGGTGGCATATTTTAGGAGAGTAACAACAAAGTTCAGTGTGCGGGGGCTTTTAGGTCTGCTTCCTGGTAGATGCAACAGAGCTGTATTTAAAATCGACTGCAAAACACATTTCATTCACTAGTATAAGTTGAAGTGGGTGGCCCCAAATGATGTCCATCGAGCACCCTTCCGTTTTAACTGAAGGTAACGGCATTCCCTTTCATAAGCCCACACAAATCAGATGATATAATTACCAGCCATCTTGTATATGCGCATCGGCTATTAGACATAATGAGAATGATGCTAGGTTTAATTTATGACACAAGCAGCTATAATTTCTTCAAGTTCTTAATGGCTTTGCGTGATGTTAATTGCAGAATTGCGGATATTGCGTCTGCCTTGGAGAGAGCCGCGAGATAAAGAAAATTCAAAATATCAAATTATATGGGCAAACACCTAATGAAAGCCAGATTCATCATCCGCTCTGATTTACAGCAGCGTCTTGCAAATCGAGTGCCAACGCTGTGCATATTTGACGTTTTTATGAGCCAAATTCCCTGTTAAATCACAATTACAATCACCCATTTATCCCCATTCACGGCGCTGTTAAGAGCATATGTCTGAGCGTCTTTTAGCATGCAGCCACTGTAGCCAGGCGACGTTCAAAAGCTGCCGCTGGATTATGGCTGGCTGCCAGTATCAGTATTCAGCATCACACACCTGCTTTTGGAGCCTCCATCTGTATAAGCTCAAAATGACACTTAGGCTTTCCTCCGAGTGCCCCGTCTGGAAGTCGAGTGAGCGCTCTCCACACTCTCCGCGCGCGCCATCTCGCCGGACGGCAGAAAGTGTGAGTGTTTGGCTTCGCGCACTTGTACAATGTACCTTTTGGTGTAACGTTTCAAGGGTGCTGCGGAATTACTTTGAGACGACTAATCCCACTTCAGAAGGGGCTGCGGGGAATATAACACTCTCCTTTTCTAACGTACATTGTAATCCTTTGAAACCTGCAGTAGATTAATCCATTCACACTGTTTTTAATGTCAGGGGCTGTCCCAGGAACTATGGGTCTCAAGCAAGCAAAACATTATGACCACTAGCATATTTTTTCTTCACCCTTGCAACACAATTTTAAAATATTTTAGTTTTTGTCAATAGTTAAATTGTCAATTGAGATACCTAGGTCTCAGCACATTCTTCAAGAGTCAAAATACATAAATAAAAATGACCAACAAAGTGATCTACCAAACTTAAAATTATTTTCTAACAGGCCTCGGGAGATGGTCCGACAGCAGCTGCATGTTCTCCTGCTGTTGTCCTCCAATGCTGAGGACCTCTGAGCTTCTTCTCATTTCCTTAAGATGAACGTTCTCCTCCTGGATTGCTCTCAGCCCCTTCTTCCTCTCCCCATGCTATAGACCATAGTTTCTTCTGCCTTCATCTGGCCCATCCTGATCTTCAGGTCATTTTCTCATTCCATAACTATGTTTCCGTCTGTTTGCACTGAATCTACCTTATAGTACTGTGTATCTTATCCTCCTTTTCCTGTCTTGAAAGATTCTTCGTATTCTCCTTTTCCATAAGATATCTTTGATGGCCTCTTGCTTGCTAATCACCTTTATTTGCTGAGAGACTTGCTCCATCAAAGCTTGATTTGTCTCATCTTTCTTCCTCAAGAATGATGAGGTACTTCTACAAGCACCAAATCTTTGATTTCTGCAGCGCGACCTCCACAGGTTCTCCATCTCCCATTGGATTTGCCACTTTTCTTTTACAAAATTATTGAGCCATTTTTTAAGCTTGATGAGGTTATCGTAGGCCAAGATTCTTCAGTTGTCATCCTTACTCTGTAATTGAAGTGTTGGACGTTTCGATCTTAGTCCAAAGATCGTCCTCAGCGAATAATGACTTGAACACATTTGTGTGTCTAGAGAGGTAAGGGGCCCTATTAAGTATGAATAGGCTGAGATGTTTTCCAGCATTTGGTACCAAGAGAAGAGGGACTTGGAGGTTAACTCCTCCTTCTGGTTTGCTCTTAAGAGACCCACGGACGTGTTCAAGTCTTTATTCGCTGAGGACGATCTTTGGACTAAGATCAAAACGTCCGACACTTCAACTACAGAGTACAGATGAAGACTGAAGAATCTTGGCCTACGATGGACAACAACCTACACAGACAGATTGATGAGGTTATGTTTGTGCTTTTGTAACAGTTCTTTCCTCTCATGGACAACCAAACTCCTTAAAATAGTAAAAACATAGAGAAGCATTGTATTATTGATGGTCACTTGAGAGTCATGGTGTACTGCTCGGCTGACTGATAGAGTGACAGCGTGACAGCCACTTCCTGGTGCCGTCTTCAATCCTTCACTTAATTTGGAGAGACGCGGTTGCTTTTGGCCTTGTGTATTGAGAAACGGACACATTTCACTGCGCTGTAGCTTGTCAAATCCGACATCCAAGGCTGCCTTCCCCACTGCAGACATGTGCACCCCTGTGACATTATAGAGACACAGCCAATAATCGTAAAGGTGCAGCGTGGTGCTAGGTTTGTATGGGCAACCAGCTATGACAATGAATAAAACAGCATTGGACAGCAGAGAGATTGGATCAAATAAAAAGTGTGCTGCGAAAGATTGCGTATACACAGACCCTGAACGAACAAGCTGTCTTCGCTGTTTTATTTTCAGCAAATGTCTCTGTTGTATCCGGGAAGTTTTGACAGCCTTCCTTTTAGCAGTGGGGAAACTATAATCATCGAAAATACATATGGAAATACACATGCAATTTATACAAATCTATTCAATGTTGTATTTTTTTCTGCATGGGTACGTACTGTATGTGCCATGGATGAGAACCACACACAATGAGGCAAAAGTGTGTGCCTTGTCAGAAAGCGCAAAAACACTGTAATATACGCACATCACAAAGGTTTATTATCATACATTTCATACAGACACATAGATTCCCCTTAATTTGGGTTGATAATGCATCCTCGACAGGGCGCGTGTTCTGGACGAGTATTGAAGCAGAAATCTTCATCTGGTCCACAGTCAGCGAGATGGACCCTGGACTTTTGGATCAAATCTTACATTTCTAGGAGAAATTAAAATAAAAGGCATGGATATGTGGTGCTATTATAGAATTCTATATGTGCTGAAACAATTCTATGGGAGAGAAAGAAAATTGGAAAATTGACTAGTGATTCATTATTTAGTTATGATTGTATTCACAAACCTGCCACATTATTCTTAAGGTAATTTCTATTGGCCAACATCTTGATATATTTTTGAATAATTTCTCCACTTTTGACCTTGGTTCACATGTGCTGACAGAGAAGACTTTAAACTTTGTGACGGTTGTTTGTTTCATGTGGATTGGCCCTGGAATTAAAAAGAAATTGCAATAAACTTCTCAGTGGCCCCCAACATCAGTTTTAAAGTATAGGCTCTTGTTAAACTCTAGACTCTTGTTGTGATGTTTAACCCTCTGGAGTATCATATCCCAGGTCCGCGATATGAGACCCGCGACACCCGCGTCACCAACGACTTTAGCGAATATCTCCGCGAGTAAATGTCGTAGAGACGTTTTTTTGCATTGGAAAGAGGAGGGTTGCACCTTTAAAATGAGCCCACCCATGTCTTTCTAGGCTTCCGTGGGGGGGCGATGTAAGGTCGCGTCGAAAATTCGTGTCAAAAAGTGCTAAGTTAGCATTAGCTAAAACTGCTGACTCTGCACTTTACAAAATAGCCCAGGGATTCAAAACGGTACTAGATCAAAACTTTGTTGTTGTTTTTTTTGTCTGAAAACTTGACTTCGTCAAGTGCCAAAAATGAGCACAACTATGGGGTAACATTTAGTCAATTTTTTTTTATTTTTTTTCTCAAATAGAATAAACACAGATTTCACAGATTGCCTTCTATGTTTTAGAAGCATATTTTAGTGGAATAATAATCAAAAACAGTGCTATGAGCGCCTACATTTTTTGGTTATTTTTGTCAAAAATAAACATTTCTACAGTAACTACAGTCTTTATCTTCCATCTCCTGGGCCAGGTCTATCCCACAAAACATTTTCTAATGTCCACAGCCATAGCCATTGATGTTTTGCATATAGGGAAAGGGTGAGGTGAGAAATTCAATTTTTGGCAAATTTTTTGGTTGTTTTTCTGCTTCTATCATGATTACTTCATTGATATGACTCTAATACAGCATTCAGATGATACTAGTTCAATTTGTTATGAAAATAAAGAGGTGTTTCAGAAGCAATAAAACAAAAAAAATACCAGGCGAAAATAACAATAAAAAAGACATCAGAGGGTTTTAAGCAATGAAGTAAAATGCACGTTTTTTCTGAAAATGTCTGTAGCTTGAACATACATAAACTAATTGTATATTAAAATTGGTAGGAGACTGAACGACAGCAAGAACATCTGGCAACACAGACTGACACAGGTGTGGCCTAATGGGTCGTCACCTGCAGCTGTGTATACAAGCCCAGTCGATTCCAGTCTCAAGCTGATGATAAGATAGTACTTTATTGATCTCACAACGGAGAAATGTACATGTTACAACGGCTCTAAGATAAGATCACCAATGCTTGGTAGCAAGAGAAAAAGAATATCCCAAAACAATGATGATAGTTGGATGGCTATTGAAAGGTTCTAGGATTATATCAAATCTAAAACCTGTCCAGATGACAAAGATTGTGTCTTAACATTTGTATTTTGGATGATTAAACATTAACCTACGCAAATGTCGCTTACTATTTATTATGACATATTAAAGGCCATAATATAGATACTCATACAGTACAGGCCAAAGGATTGGACACACCTTATCATTCAATGTGTTTTCTTTATTTTCATGACTATTTACATTGTAGATCCTCACTGAAGGCATCAAAACTATGAATGAATACATGTGGAGTTATGTACTTAACAAAAAAAGGTGAAATAACTGAAAACATGTTTTATATTGTAGTTTCTTCAAAATAGCCACCCTTTGCTCTGATTACTGCTTTGCACACTCTTGGCATTCTCTCCATGAGCTTCAAGAAGTAGTCACCTGACATGGTTTCCACTTATGTGCCTTATCAGGGTTAATTAGTGGAATCTCTTCTTTATCAATGGTCATGAAAATAAAGAAAACACATTGAAAACACATTGAATGAGAAGGTGTGTCCAAACTTTTGGCCTGCACTGTGTTTCTGATGGTGAATAATGGTTTGGAGATGGCACTTCAATAAAAAATCTGCAAAATGTGCCTCCGAGCAGTGCTGTCGTGGGCTGAGGTTATGCACAACTGCAGCAGAAGAGAATACAAACAATGGGACGCTTATTATAATCTTGAGTAAAATGTGACTTTTGCTATTTCATACAGAGCCCATTGGTTTATTGCTCACAAAGAAGTGTTATTCTGTTTTAGTGTACCTCATCACTGTGTCCCGAGGGAAGCCAGCGCCGCCGACATGCTCACTTCTTTAGAGGAAGTCCTATCCCTCAGTGTCAAAGGTTAATGATGTGGCTGGAATAAACAACCACGGTAGCACTTCATTCATGTCCATCACTGGCTGCAGGGGGCATCCTCCTGCCTCTATCCCCCTCCATCTCCCACACAGCGGGTCAGCAAGGTCTATGACGAGTCAGCGCTTTCAGGGTGACACCAAGCATCCCCCAGGGTTAACCTCAATCCAGATGTAACTGCGTGAGAATCCAGCTTTGTGGCTTATAATGTAATGGGAAAGTGCGACAGAAGACATCTGAGTGCAGTTACACGGAGGAAGTGGGAGAATTATTCTACAGGGACATTATCCTTTTCAGCTAATTACATTGAGGGGTTTTACTGGTGTAAGAGGATTAGGAGATGCTAACATGCTTCTTTTTTTGACAATCATTTAATTCATTCATTTCATCATTTAAAGCGTTTGATATGAAGATTTACGAGGCACAGGGTTGTACTTGTTGTAAATTATGTAAAATAACTCCACAGAAACATTTTTTTTCACTTGCTTGTAGTGACTGTAGAATGCTACCATTACTTTATGTATTATCTTAATTACTTCCGTCGAATACTCAACACTGTTAAAGTGGACATACAGTATCATGCATAAACCTTCAAATCAAGCTTCAAATTTCCATTAGGACGTCTGTGCATTGATATTTTACATTGTATAAATTCAAACAATGCCTCTGTGAGGATGACACAATGTTCATAAATAGTAGCGCCAGGGCTAGGGTTGGGTATCGGTTGGGTTTTATCTGATACCGGTGCCTACTCTGCATTTTTTAAACGGTACCGGTGCTTAAACGGTTCTCGGAAAAAAAAAAAACAATACCCTTTTATTTCCAGGGCCAAATTGAACACAATAATGGTCATTTATTCAATAAAACACTGTTTTTATCATTTATTTGAGCTGCACTTTCTTTAATGCAGTCTCTAGACCCACCAGGCAGACACATTTGCTTTCTAAAGAAACATATTTTCGGTACCTGTTTTCGGTACCAACTTTTTTTTCCGATACCGGTAGTACCTTAATTATTTTTTCGATACCATAGGGCAGAGGTCACCAAATAGCGGACCTGTCCAGACCCAAACCCTGTATCCGGCCTTTGGACCTGACAGAGTAAATCCTCATTTGAGACAGCTTTCACTCTCCCCCTCTCTCTCTCTCCCTGTCTTTCCAGGCGAGGTTTGAATATTGACCAGATTAACACAAAGGAACTTTCCAAATCGGACCATGGTGGATTTTAATTCGTGACCCTTGCCATAGGGGTATCGTTTTGGTACCCATCCCTAGCCAGTGCAGATGAGTATTTGTCCTGGAGCGACCCCTAGAGCCAAGAGTGGGAAAAAATAAACTTTAGCTTTTGATTTAAACTAGTGCTGTCAATTAATACATTATTTGGAATAATATGTGGAGGACAGTTTGGGGGTTTGAACAGATAAAGAAACAATGTTATAACATTGTTAAAAGCTCGCTAGCATGATGTCTCCTTTAATGTGCGACACGGCAGCTGAAAACATAGATTCTTCATGCAGCGCTCAATTTTGAGTTTTCCTATAGTTTCTTGTAGTTTTTCTAGTTTTTAGTCCCTGAACATCTTGGTTTTAATGACAGTAAGTAAAAAGCACACCAAAATCACCCTTTACACTTTTTCAGGAAGTCAATACATCATCGCCGCGCTCCAGCCGTGTTTCCCACGTGTATCTACCCACAAATACTGACATGTTTGGTATCCAGGCCCAGTGCGATAACCACTATTGACTTATCGCTCAATCAGTAAAATGAGGGACATTAACATTTTTACACTTGATAAAATGCAATAAAGTGTGGCGTGCATACAGGATAAACAGTGCTGTTACAGTGCAGGGCATCCATCTGATTACCCACAATTGAATGTATTGGACGTATCCACATTGTTTCGGAGAGCGGCGTGGTGTAGACAGGACCGCGAGCAGGGACGTTTCCGATAGCGAAGCTGTTGCTAAACTCAATTGCGAGCCAAGTTGGATTGAATAAAACGGCCGACTTGGCAGCCACGATGTGAGAACTTTTCAGCTGAGCACAATGCGGAGAGAACAACGACATTATGGAGCAGGTACAGTATGTCTAGCTGTACATTCAACGAAGTCTGGAAAGGCAAAAAACTAAACAACGAGGATCAGTGTTGGACAAGGAAAGGTCCCTCATCTATAGCTTCCCAATATCTTTATCCAACAAACAAAATACAAGTCTCATTTACTTAATACTCACTATCTCATTCTGGGATTTTGCGGCCAGAAAGTGCGGCAGAAGCATTTGGAATCGAGGGAGCTAGGAATCTAACCTTGACCTTGAAGTGTGTGTAAGTGGTGTACCATCTGAGCCACTGTTGCCAAAATGGTCAATCAAGCTCTCCAACAGCCCTAAAAATACTATGTGTCATGGTTGTCACGTTAAATTGGTTTGATGGTTATGGCTGTCACTGTTTCTTCACCTTAATTGCTTTTAACTCATCAATATTTCTCTGGGGACAGCTTTGACACATCACCTCTACAGCCCAATGAACTGGTTAAAGACAGAGAAAGAAGGGGGAGAGAGAAAGAGAGAGAAGGTGCAGGATGCTCAGGTCAGGACAGCCCAGTGAACGGACCCCCAAACACACACACACACACACACACACGCACACACACACACACACACACACACACACACACACACACACACACACAGACCCTGCCTCTGCTCCCCTGACACACTCCAGCCAATTTAGTGCCATCGCCGGGGTAAGTCCCTGACACGCAGCACTATTCATTGCTCTCATTATTGGCAGACTGAGACACTTCTTACAGCGCGATGGAGCAGCCAGGCTATGCAGCGAGACAGCAGCTGAAGTACAGAGCTTCAGAGCAAGACCAAAGGCAAACCAGAGACTTGGGCTTTCAATTTGAAAACAGCCATTCTCAGCTCATGTGCTGTTTCTTTTGACTTGGCTTCTTTAGTGTGTTTTTGTGTGTGCGTGCGTGGTAGAGACCACTGCAATCATACACCCGGATGCGTTAGCTGGGAAGCTGTTGTGCATGTTAATGAACACACGAGGCACATGCATGTAAACACGCCTTTCCTGGGTTCCATGGACTAATTTCCATCCGTTGTCCCTTACTCACAAACACATTCATTCATTCACTGAGACAGGCTTTGTTGGAGCCGATACACGTGGAAGAAACCAGCAACATGTTTTAAAAGAGCTTTATATGCATTAGCCTGGTAAAATGTAAATGGTGAATTAATATTGTGAGAGGAGTGCCTTGGTTCTTTGTTTTTCATTTCTGTCTCCCAACACCAAAGAGCCCCTTCCCCAAAAAAGCAACTTTTTGTGGTATTGACTTCCCGAGCACTTTGTTTCTAGTTTTTCTCACGCTCTCATTCATCCTGATCTATTTGTGTAGGTTCTCGTACAGCAGTTGTCCATCGTAGGCAAAGATTCTTCAGTCTTCATCTGTACTCTGTAGTTGAAGTTTCGGACGTTTCGATCTTAGTCCAAAGGTCGCCCTCAGCGAATAAAGACTTAAACACATTCGTGGGTCTGTTATGCACAATCCTGATCTATTGTACATGTTTTTAGTTGTAGGGGAAACGGGAGCACCTGGAGGAAACTTACACAGACACGGGGAGAATACAAACTCCATAAAGAAAGAAAGTCTGGCCCAGGAATCAACCTCCCAGCTGTGAAGCACGAGCCCTAACCACTGTGCTATCATGCCTCTACAGCTCAGTGATTCTAAACTAGTTTTCGTGAAAAATCTGCACACTCATGGGGAAAGTCAGGCGTGAGTTTAAAACAAATCAGGTACCGGGTCTTTAATGTGAAGAATAGTGGGAAGAAGGAGCTTTTTGTTTCCAGATAGAGATCTATCACAGTTTTTGGGCCAAATCCTGGCGATTCATCACTACTGCTGTGAGATTGAACCAATAGATCTTTGTGTTTGTTCAATTCTAGAACGAAAGTGCTGCTCAGATTGTTGTTTACAGATTGTTGTTGTCAACAATGCTGTGGACAGCGCTTTGAAAAACATAATGGATAAAATACTTGGAACACTAAAGCAGATTTAAAAAGATGCATGCTGTGTGTACTTTATTTTAAAGCGAACATGCCGATATAAGTCATGCTGGTGTTTCTTCAGAATAGTGTTATTGATAAATAAATATGGGTTAGTACCTTTTGCTCGCCTCCTCTCGACAGTTGTGTGGCTTTGTGCAGTCATTGTGGTCCTCCCGCCTGATTTACTGACTACACGCACATTACTTTAGCACGTGTCTCCCTGAGCTAAGCTCCTAGGGGCTGATGGCCTCTCATAAAAGCCAAGTAAAACCTTTAGAAGGGTTTGCCGTGTTTTGCTGTTGCTTTGCTGTGTTTTGCTCCAGGCTATTTGAGTGGCTGTGCCCACTTCCCTAACCTTTGCAGTTGATCCTAGTGGCGGCAAATACAGAAACATGGCTTATCTATGTGACCGGGATAACACAGCGGTCCTATGTGCAAGAATGAACAAGGACTTTAATATTTCCCACTGCATCTGTGTTTCTTTTGGTTCTGTGTGGCCTGTAAGGTGTCTGTAACACCCTCCTTCATAAAATAACATGAAGTAAATTACATAAACATCTGATCTGGTCTTTTTAACGGAATAGAGACTGTTATAATATGGTTTAAGAATCTGAGAGTGTTTTTCATGCTGTGGATTCTCCGTGTTCACATTAGATGTAAAAACACTACGTGCTCCACCAATTAGTTTGTCAATTCACTCCCAATGTGATTACATTTGTGCACGCCGGCAGTTTCGGCGTGCGCAATTACATCTGATTGTCCCTCAGCCGCTCATTTCCTCTGGGGCTCAAGTATATGAAATCACACAGGAACCCGTTATTAAGATATGATGTTGATTTAAATCATCATAGTTATTTTAATCAGCCGCAGAGAATTGCCGCTGATTGCTGCACATTTTTGCCGGCGATGAGAGTTAGCACATGGGCGGTGACGATATCCCCAGCCACGCCCACATCCACCCAGTTAATGACAGAGCTGGACACGCTGGGATTGGCTCCAGATGGCCATGTGCACGCAAGGTCTGATGTCTGACAGGATCATTCTTACTAATCATTTACTATTGTTTTAAATGTTGGGGTTTGTGTCGTCTTCTATTTGGGCCATATAACCAACAAGGCACACCATCAAACTAAAATGGATTCAAGTATTTATTGACATATAACGACAATCTAGCCTCAATTTGCTTACTCAATGTGAAACCTGTGAAGAAAGACCACATTGACACTTAGAATATCAATCTGGTGAAATTGGCTAATCTTCCACACTGGAAAGGAAACACTGCCCTATTACTAGGGCTGTCACTAACGATTATTTAGGTAATCGATTAATCGGCCGATTATTTTTACGATTAATTGGTTGGCGCAAAAAGGTGCATGGAAAGTGTAATTTGTAAAAGCTTTTTGCTCATGAAGCTAAAGTGACACCGTTTGAGGACGTCTTGATGGAGTAAAGTTAAAGCTAATGTTTGTAGGATGCTCTTTGTACAAGTTCCACATGTCATTCCTCATTTGAAAGCTAAGTGAGAGCGAGAGAGTCCTCTTTCTGCTCGGATTAGATTATGATCCAAGATTTGGAACAATCAGAGCAAAAATCATTGCAAAAAAAGAGTTTTTTCACAAAAAATACAACATTTTGATGTAATTCTTACTCTGTCTGAGTCTGTATATCCCAGAAACGATTAATCGATTACTAAAATAGTTGACAACTATTTTAGTAATCGATTACTTGACGATTAATCGATTAGTTGTATCAGCCCTACCTATTACCATCATGTATTTACCATCATGTGTCTAATTATTATCACAATATATTTAAAATAAACTTTTTAAATCTCTGCCAAAGCTGTAGTCTCCTATTCTTTAAACGAGACAACCAAGAAGCTATTTCCAGCTTATTATGCGTGGCATATTGAGATGACATACACAAGCTCCTTTCCTGGTTCCTGTCTCCTGTCCCTTGGTGCCTCTTGGCCACTGCATCGTTGTATGTCCATATTAGCTGGAGCCCAGGTGATGCATATACTAATACTGCCTCCTTATAATCCTATACAATGCTTATATACATTTATTATATGGCTCTTCACAATGCAAGTACACTCCATTGACTCTACCGGTCATTATTTTCTGATAGAGGACCTCTGAAAAAATAATGGCCGCTTGTCAGTGGCAACGGAGCTTGTTCTTGTTACAGGTCATTCATATCACTCCGCAAGTAGTCTGGTCACTTATCCTTGAGAAGTTGGGGGAATCGCTCGTGAGATTAAAGCAGTCCTTCTCAAATAGTGGGGTCCGGTTCGCCCGGTCGGTACTTATTTTCCCGATAATGACCAGCGTTCTATACATTATCCCTTACATAAATAACCATGAAGAACAAAGAAAAACTATACTAAAATTCAATCCTGTGTGAAACTCTGATACCTGTGGTCAACAGTCAACTCCTATACACATATCCATAAGTGCTAGGTAATTGTATCCCCACCGCTCGGATAAATGCAGTAATTGGACCTTGACATTTGAACAGATTGCTTTGACGTCGCTCAGCGTCAACTGGCTCCAAGTGTGAAAAGTTCTTTTCTTGTGTCCTGTAGGGTATATTTCTTATTCAAGCACACAGTGTGACCTGTGACTCCTAATGGATTGGCATGCAGCAAGCTTTTTTTATTTTTTATTTTTTTAAATTTAAATTAGCACCTTGAGCTTGAGTGAGTGTGTGCTGGTTGTTCTTTTACACCAATCATCCAAACCATTATCTGCCAGCTTATTGGGCATTTTGTAATACTAACCAGCATGATTATATTAGAACTATTAACATTAACTGAGCACTAAATGTTTCCAAGCTGCCTACCTTCTCAAATGTGATCCATTTGATCAGTAAATGTTATTTATAACATACATACTAATTTCTCTGCAATTGTTACTAAGGCAGCGCACAGTTGTGCTCATACATTTATACTCAGTCTCCTGACCTCAATATCATTGAACCACTCTGGGGAGATCTCAAACATGTAGTTCATGCAAGACAGGCCAGGAACTGGAGGCTTTCTGCCAAGAAGAATGGGCAAAGGTGCTGTTAGAGAACGTAAAGGGCCCTAATCCACAACTACCACAAAATACTCCAAGCTGCACTGATTCTAAAGGGCAATCCAAGGTATTAAGAACTGGAGTATGTCAACTTTTGATCAGGGTCATTTTGGTACTTTCAATTATTATTATTTTTTGAAAAGAGTAAACACAGTTGTTTCACAATAAATGGCTTCACACAACCACTAGCTATCAGTGAAAAATATTGTTTGTGATATAGATATTTTTTCTCTGAATAAAGGCAAAGAAAATCAAAAAGTATGTCAACTTTTGAGCGCAACTGTAATTGCAATTGTATTGAAATTATAATGTGAATGGCAGCAATTAGCAATTTAGGGAACTATGAGGGAATGTACCACATGTCCTATATTCAAAACCCAACTCAAAGTGTGGCTTAAAGCAAACCAGTCTTGTGACCATTACGTGTACTTTTTAACATTTCTTTTGCTGTACTAACTAACTGTTGTTGTATTGTTGATTGTGTATTTCTCTGATCTGCCTAGGGACTGCAGATGTCCATTAATGTGCCCTGTCCCTAAATAAATAAATATTCATGGGCTCTTATTGTATAAAACTCACTAAATTTAGACCTTTAGACCTCAAATCTATTATTTTGGTTTAACTGTCTCATATACTCTCAAATATTAATCCACCGTGGGCATGTTTGTGCACTTTTCCTGCATAAATAGCAGATTTAATCACAAAACTTGTCAGGAAAATAGCAATTAGATACTTCCCCAAAATGGAGCAGGTCTAATTATTATTAGCACAACTTCTAACACATCTAAACCTATTGTGACGCACTCGTTATTTTCTCACTCATTTCATCTCCCACCAATTTATATCCTGACGTGTATGTATAAAAACCTCAAAATGTGTTTCTTCCCCAAAGCATTACCCATTCAAAGATATGTGAAGATATAACCAACAGCGCGGGGGTGACTTTCCTAGATAGTGGAGATTAAATCTGGAGATGCAGCCCTGTAACAGACTTATTCTAATCATATTTCACTTTCTTAAGCTTTCCAAATCGCAGACCTAGTTACATATTCATGAAGCCAAAACGTACCTGTGAGTCGCTGAGGAACTCGGGGCACGTTGAAGAGGATTAAAAGTTGTGTGACTGCTTCAGGCGAGTGTGGAAACCATTAGATATTTGCGGGGGGAAAAAAAGTGTCGGAGAAGTTTACCTATTAAATCCAAGTGTAAAGAGAAGACGAGCCGCGTGGAATACGGCGCAATGGAAACGGTTTGATAATCGCAAAGGCTGCAATTATTTAGCTTCTCTCATTGTGTTTGAAGCTTGCTGTTTAGCTCGCTCCAAACACCTTCTGAAATGCATACGATTCTTCTATTAGTTTCGCACATGGGGTCTCCAATCTTTCTGCTATTCACATACAGTAAGTGTTTGCAGAATGGGTTCAACATGCTTAGAGCAAAAAGGAAATCTAAAATGTAACTCATCAAGCATATGTAGAAATATCGAAAACTTGCAAGGACCTTCTTAGAAAAGGGAGAGGTAGTGTTTGTAGATTCCTGGTGAAGCAGTTCATATTCCAGTCCTCTCAAAATAGCCTCCTGTATGTGTTTAAAATGGACACTATTAATTGAATCAGCAGATCTAAAATCCATTACATCGTTACAAAAGCTTAGATATTTATT
>OMNZ01043288.1:4967-15127 GCA_900303255.1 Lesueurigobius sanzi | reverse complement strand
TGTCTTTCTGTAAATAGAACCCTGCGTTATTATGTGTCATGTCAGATCATTATGTTTTTATGTTTCTACACTGTTCGTTAAAATCACAACAACAAAGCAAGAGTCATGAACCCATACAGGCCTTTATGTTCACATCTATGTGTAGAGTTTCACTTTGGCTGTATCCTCTATTTTCAACAAATTGTTGAAATGAAAGAAAAAAAATCTGATGAGTCACTGAACCAGTTTAATAATTCAGCCAGAAATCTAACTCACATTGAAGCATTAAGCAAGTTTTGTCAGATACATCTCCGAGGCGAAGGTCTTATCTAATTTTAAGTTTCAGAGCATCACTGGCGCCATCCGTATACATCTGGCTCACACCATAACTATTTCACGACCAGTGCTCTCTATACTGTAATATTTTTTTTTATTATTACATTTAATTTTACAACATTTCCTGCACTCAAAAAAATATATTTCCTGGCATCGATCATCATCCGGAAGCACCCCTCACCCAATCAACTCCCATTCAAAATCCCATTCATGCATCTCCTCGCTGTCTCATCCCTGAACACCACTCCCATCCCTCCTTCCTTCCTTCCATCCATCCATCCTTCCTTCCTTCCTCTTTCCCTTTTTTTTATTCCCACTTACTCCTAAAGCGCCCGCGAGGATGCAGAGAGGAGACAGCGGTGGGAAGAGAAAAAAAAAAAAACCCAGGCTCTACCATTTGTTTCGCAGACGTAGGGGATGCCGAGATGGTATAGATCGTCGCTGAGGCTATATAGGATTTCGCCGCGTCCTCTCCTCCTTCCTGCTGCATCCCTCTCGCACTCCCCCCCCCCCCACTCCCCCCCCTCGATGCCGGGATGGTATGACCCGCAAGATTACAAAATAGCCCTCCCATGTGTCTGCCTCCTCTCTGTGCCAAGGCGACTGACGGCGAGCGCATACCGGTATAGAGATGACAGCGAGGGAAGGTGAAGAGGGGAGGAAAAAAAAGTGGAGCTATAGGGGGGGGGGGGGGGTTGGGGGGGTACGTGACAGCGTAGCAAAGGTGCTCAAAAGCAAAGGAAAGTGAGTCAGGAGACAGTATACAGTGAGTGTGAATGATAGGGGAAGGTTGTAGGATGAAAGGTTTTTTTTTTTTGAAAGAAGCGAAAAAGGCGTCGACACTGTCAAAGCTCGCTCAGCCCTTAGGGGACGCCAACGGGGGTAAGTGGAACAATACTTTACTACACAGACGCAGATGGCATGTTCATTCAAGGAAACGGCGATGGGGTTTGGGATTCTGACTTATTTTTTTCAATTCAAGAGTTTTCTTTTACATTTTCTCTTCATGAAGCGCTTGAATTGTTCTTGTGTTTGTCGCAGCACGTTGTCATTTTGCATCTAAGGTTGAAGACAAGACTTTGAGAAGATGGTTTTAGATCTTCTGATACGATTCATTTGAACTTATTTACGGTAGGACACATTTGCGCAAACTTTATTGTCTTTGATGTTTGACGAAAATGAAAGAAAGAAATACCAACGATTCATTGCCGATTGCACGATTTCTGGTCTGGTCGATGCAAGTTTTAATTTTGCGTACACGATTTCCATTGAGGCGCACTGTACTGTTATCGTGATACAGTGCGGCTCCTCGATTGGGTTGGGCAATCTGATGGCATAGCGCAAGAAATTACAATGGGAACTACATCAACTATGATCAATAAAGTCAAACAATAAAGATCGTAGCACATTTCGTTGGAATCGGCAATGATGAGAATGCAATTTTAAATCTTACTTCGCCAAAAACTGCCCATCCCGAACAGTTTCCTATCCCCTCTTCGACCTTTAAGCACTTGCCAATCTACAAACCGGCCAATTTTCCCAGATGATCAACCCAAAAGTGTAGCGTAGATATCAGGGGCATATGGATAACAGCGGAGCGCTTTTGTCGTGTGGAATCAATTGCATCTGATTTCCTGACAGACTGCCATGGACTCATTACACAACCCCCAGAGACAAAGAAAAGCCTGAAGACGCAGCATGTCGTCCTGTTTTACCCAGCGAGCAGAAAAAATCGTCCCTCTACTCACCCCCCCCCCTCCTCCTCCTCCTCCTCCATTGACAGACAGACAAGGCGGAAAGAGCAGTCCTGTTCCTGTAAATGGGCCTAAAACGAGGTTAGGTTAGTAATTTGAGGAATTTTCTCAAGGCTGGAACACGGAGAAGGGAGTTGTTAGTCGGTTGATCAGATTGTGACCCGTGTCGTGGGGGGAGAGTTAACTACGTGTGAACTGGAAAACGGAGTTGATTTTATTGTCCGAATGGGAGCAGCTTTGGTTGGTTGGTGGTTCTCGCCCTCTGAGGTGAAGCAGTTACAGGGAAAAAGGGTGGTGCCCCAGTGGTTCGTCATTTACCAGCTGGCTTTTTCGAGAAGCAGCTAGTAATGTAATGAGTGGACTAAATTATGGTTAAATCTCGATGGTATCTCGATGATATCCATATTTTAAACGTTTAAAAGTGTTAGGAGATCTTTTTTTTTTAAAGATGTAGAGAGGCCTACAGACTATGCCGAAACCAGGACGGAACCGGGAAAAAGGTATTCCTATATCAACTAATCAAATATTTTTAAGACATGAGTAAAGCTGGAGTACCCATTTTATTTTCCCGTATAGTAGAAACCATAGTCCTATATAGGGCTGGTCATTTTACAGTACTTTAATGATGCTTGGTTTACGATATTTGAGCAATACTTTATATACTAAATGATTGGTCATCTAGAACCATAAAACACAAAAATAACGGTAATTTCTTTGGACTATTTCTTTTCATTTTTTTAATCAACCAAGTGCCTTTCTTTGGTGCAGTCTCAGGACCCGCCAGGCATTAAAACTACTACTAAATAGTAGTAGTTTAAATGGCACCATTTAAACTACTACCATTGGTGCCATTTTTCAAAACCATACAGCAGGGGTGCCCAAAGTGCGGCCCGGGGCCCAAAAGCGGCCCTCAGACCAATTTTTCGTGGCCCACAAAATTCTTGTTGAATTTTTTCTGCGAGTTTAACAATTCTAAACAATTAAAACCTCAAAAACACACTTCCAGAAAGTAAATACAGATGTGGGGAAAGGTTTACACCTCTTTTAAAATAACCCAGTTGAATGTTGCACTGGCGGATCCGTGGATCCATGATGTATACAATTCAATATGCGGCCCTCGATGAAAAAAGGTTGGGACCAACCACTGCCATACAGTATCATTTAAAGGTACACAGCCTTGGTCCTAATGTCTGCAAAAGTGATATGCTTGAATTCAGAATATTTCAAGGTATTTTAAGCAATTTTGCAAAGTAAAATTATCTGCCAATTATGCTTGCACTTAAATGAAGAACTTCTTTCACTAAAAAATTAGATAATAAATGTAAATTCACTTGAAATCAGATGGTTTTTCTTATTTTAAGTGAATAAATACTTGTTCCATTGGCGGATCATTTTACATGACAAGTCAAAATTACTCCAAATAAGGTCAAATATTCTGAATTCAAGCAGACTTAACTTATCAAGATATCAGCTAAATGTTTTTTTCTGGTGGTCCGCCCCGCCTCACTTCACTGCCTGACAAAGCTGTATGCACACCCAAAATGTGCATGTAATGAATTGTTGGGATGTGTGGTAGGTATTTTCAATTTCAATTTAGTTTTGTATAGCCCACAAACAAGAGTCGTCGGAAAAGGGATTTGTTTGAGAGCTAAATGATTTAACAAGAGTTTTGGTGGGTGGCCTTATACAGGGCCTGTTCTCCAACTGGGTTCTGGGGGGTCCTGAGCTATAATGGGTCATTGAAAAATAATAATAATGTCAAGAATAAATGCAGATTTTGTAAGGATCTTATCTGACTAATTATTTGTCGACCAGGGCATTGGAATATTGACAAATATGAAGAGAAACAAGCACAATGGTCACTTTTGTGGGTCATTGATGGACTAAATACAATACATAGAGGAATTCCAAGGGTCTATCTGCATTCTGAGTGGTTCTGAGATATTTAGGTTTAAAGTTTTGACCACTCAGAACAAAATGGAAATGTGTTTAGTATTTACAATTTAATTTTAATATCTTATACGATATGCATATCTATTCTGATTTCTTTCTACTTTTTATGCGATTACACATTATTCTTTTGTTTTTTAAGATTGCTATTTGAGCTACTGTGACAACATAATTTCCCTTGTGGATCAATAAAGTCTAAAATGTACCAAAATCTACAAAAATTGATATAGTGTACAGAACGGGTCCAAAAAAAGAGTCAGATAAAACCCTATAATTCCAAGGGGACGTTTTATTAGTTGTTACATGCAATAATCGGGGTTACATCATATTATTTAGGCCGTCCCTAAGCAGTTTCCGCTGTTGCTTAACCCCCCGAAGTGAAGGAATGACTCTGACAGATGAACAAAATGGTGGTGGTCCTGCAGAGTCTCGAAGGGGTGTCAATGGCAGCGGATGGAGCGGCTTTATTAGCTCCATTACAGGCCTCGGGAGGGACCGGAGGGGGACGGGGGTCGCCATGCTGAGTGGTTGTCATGGAGATGGCAGGAGGGGAGTATAAGGGGAACGAGGAGGGAGGGGGGGGGGGCGTACAGGTGGGGGTCCCCTGCTGACAAGGCTCACCTTTAGCCACACATTACGCTGTACCCGCCGCGGTGAGAGGGGGGCTCAGTGCTGCAGCCAGGACAAAAGGAGAAGGATAGGATGTGACAAAAGAGAAGTGTGAAGTTTAGGATTGAGAAATTGTTTTAGGTACTAATGAAAGTGACCTGTTTGTTTCTGTTCAAATATTGTTCTGGTGTATGGTTCTAGATGACCGATAATTAAGTAGGTAAAGAAAAAAGTATTATTAGAGATGCTTTTTTGCTTCCGACTGATACCGATACTTGGGGTTTGAATATCGATACCCCCAGTGCTTAATTTGATCCGGCTTTTGGGGGAACGCATTCCGGGAAATCGGAATTTTGAGCTTTATTGGATGCGGGAAATAAAATACTCCAACAACTTTTAAATATGCAATTATTTTGGGCTGTTCCCCCATAAAATCCACCCAGTACACAAGTGTTTCTGAAAATCTGGATTTACAAATTAAGCACCAATACCGTGAGATTTTCACAAAAGTAGGTTTGTAGAGACCAGTGGTTTCGCCAGGGATATTTTTTCTCAGTCAAAAATCTGCTGTGAGCTGTTCTCATCCTTCATTAATTAATCCCTCATTATATACCTAGTATTATGTATGTAAAGTAACACAGATTACAGGATAAATGGATGCAAATCTAAATATAATTGGTGAGTAGAATCCTGGAACATGAATTTGGAAACATTGTGTTAATGACATACAGCATGCTCATATTCATTTAAATTAAGTTGAGGAAAATATCGGTTTAGATATTGTAATTTTTACGTTAGGCGATCAGCTATTGGATCATCGGTGCATCCCTAGTTCAGGTACCGGCATCGTAATCACATCGTTCTAAAGAGCCTATAGTTTAAAATGGCGGTGGATTATGGTGACTGTCAATATGCAGATTTCTACTCTTAGTTTATTGCTCATTTCTCTGTAATTTCTGGGCCAATCCACATGCAACTTTCAACATAAAGTTCAAAGTCTTCCCTTTCAGCACATGAATATGATTTAAGCTTCACATGTTCATAGGACATAGGTAATTATTATAAATGCTGACCCAAAAGTGGTGACAATTGGTCATCAGGGACAGTATTTGTCAATTTGTCAATACTTGCCCTCAAAATTAAATATAATTCCAGTGAATACAACATTTTTGTCTCCCTAAGGCAGTGTTTCCCAACCAGTGGTACGGGGTACGCGAGAGCTTAGCAGGGGGTACTTGGAATCATTTCAGATAAAAAATAAATTGTATTTTTCATTATTATGTTCAAAGAAAATCTATTTTTAAAAAGAATGACTGTATAGAGTGAGAACTTGAGAGTATTTAGTGTCTTGACTGATAAATTCGAGTTTTAGTAATTTGCTTTCTCACTAATCAGCAAAACCAGCGAAGCAAGGTGTACTTGGAGTATAAATGAAAGGCCCAAGGGGTACGCAAGACAATAAAGGTTGGGCCCCACTGCCCTAAGGCATGAAGTGTACACAGCGTGGAGGATCTCAGACGAGGCCAGCCACACGCTCCTCCTTTCTGTTCTTAAGAAGAACCGTCTGGACGATTTTGCGAACATGGGACCAATCACAGATGCAGATTTGTGATGTGGCACCTAAATGCGGAAGTCTGAACACTCAAATCGCGAATCATTCTGAACGGACTTTGTAATGTTCTAACTTCTTGTTAAAATAGTTTAGTACATAACCTGTTGATTTGGCAGCAGAGAGGATTTTCAGTGTGATATTTATTGTTGAATTTAAGTTAAGCCGCCATGTTGGTCGAACCATGCCTTTCTCTGATTGGTTAATCCATCTGTCAATCACACTCTTCTGAACTCACAGAGATGACGCTGACGCCCAGACTATAGTCTTGTAAAGTGTGTAGTCTCAGACATTGTTTAATGCAGTTTTTAAGGTTTTAACCGTGCAACTACACATTTATTCAGGCTTGGAACAATAATCCCAGCTCTAATTAACACTAAAATATCACTTATTCAAGTTATAATAATGTAAAATCATCAAACTTACAGAAAAAAGAACCATCTCTGGCAACGTTCCAATCCAGCTAACTTGAAGGCCATCAAAAATTGGACTTGCACTTTGAGCACCCCTGCCCTTGGGTCACTTTTTGCTGCAACTAAAGCTGAAAAAAACCAAAGATTATCAGATGCTGAATGAACAAAAATCTAAGAAGATTGAAAGAACTTCCCCACGAAATAAAACAGTCCTTGCTGTGGCTGATGATGGGGGTCTTGCATAATGGGACCACACATCTCTCTGGTCTGCGCTGGAGGGTGAAAGGGTTTTGAAATCATGAGAAAAAGATTATGTGAGGTTGATGCACTGAAAAGACTCCTAATATTTGCACTCAAACACATTTTCTGTTCATTTATTGATAACAGCGGCCGACTCGTGCTCAAGGCTGCGGCGCTCTTGTCTCATTAACTCTGACAGAAGCTAAAAGCCGTTCTGGGGAAGAAACGCCGCCGAACAAAATGGTGGAAAAACACTGTATAGATCAGAACTGTCAAAATGAATTGGTATTAGAGCATAGCGGAGGTAACAATTGACGAGCTATTAGCAAATTGAACAATGTGCTTGATATTTAGCCGTTACAGTGTCTTCTTCTTTCTTCAGTTCACACCATTTTACCTTTTTGTTTTGATTTTATTACAAGTTACTATACATTTCTGTTCAGCATTTTAAGTATGTCAGGCTGTGGTTTCCAAGCTTTTGTTTCACGTTGCTGTCGGCTTTCATTTATTATTCCAAGTACCCCGCTCCCTCCAAGGTGTTGTCAATTATTTAGAAGGTGCACAAATGAGTGAAAAGACTGCAAAATGTTGTTTAAAACAGTGGTTCTCAACCAGTACGGCACTGGGACCCACCAACACCCCAGTATGCCATGAAGCGAACCAGTGGAAGAATTGGATAATGTAAAATATCATATTTTAAACCAGGGGTGCCCAAAGGTTTTTCCATGGAGGCCCAAACTGGTAACAGAGGGTCAAATTAGTGGGCAAAGGGCCAAACACAAAACTGTTCACGTGTAAAAAACAAATTTCAACATATCCTTACAATTACTGACATGCAG
This sequence comes from Lesueurigobius sanzi, assembly GCA_900303255.1. Classification (NCBI taxonomy): domain Eukaryota; kingdom Metazoa; phylum Chordata; class Actinopteri; order Gobiiformes; family Gobiidae; genus Lesueurigobius; species Lesueurigobius sanzi. The sequence goes on along the minus strand of OMNZ01043288.1, from coordinate 7,398 downwards.
TTTTGGCGTTCTGAGGTACTATAGACTGTACTCAGTCAAAAATTTAAAAAGTAAATAAATACTGCATCTCGAGGGCCGAAACAAACCCCTCAAAGGGCCGAAAGAAAAGTAGAATTTAATCAATATGTTATGGAAAGTAATTTTTAAATATATAGCATGTTTTTTTCTCCTTTAAAGGGAAGGGGAAGGGAATCTTATTTGTGTAGCACTTTCATATGACACAAGTCATCCAAAACACTATTCAATGAATGAATGAATGAATAATCTTTATTGTCATTGCAACGAGTACAACGAAAACGTGGGTGAAGTGAGCTCCTGCGGGAGCTGGGATTCGCTCTACCATCTGCGCCACTGTCACCCCTTTAAAGAGCAAAAATAGTTATCCCACTGGCAGTGATAAGTCAGAATTAAGTCCAAATACACTTAATTTGAGTAATTTTAACTTTAACCAAAAACATTTTTTGCAGTGTCAGAGTCCGAATCAGAATAGATTTTTATTGCCAGGTTTCACAGCACTGCAAAAAGTCATATCTTAGTGAGTTAAGTAATCTAGAAATGAGTTAAAATAAGTACATTTGTCCTTGGTTTGAGAAACTAATTCCAAGTTGCTTGTCCATGGGGCAAGATTTTTACACTAAAATTAAGAGAAACAGCATCAACACACTCAAAATTAAACAAAAATAACTTGAAATAAGAATGTTATTGGTGTTTTGCCTAATTCAAGTGTAAAAAATGTGCCCCATTCAAACCAAGGACAAAGTATTTATTTCAAGAAAATTTTACTCATTTCTAGATCACTTAACTTACTAAGATATGACTTTTTGCAGTGTAGGAATTCCCTTTGGTACTCGTGCAACATGAAACATAAACTTTGCTAATGATAAATAATAAACAATAAACTATGAAAAATAAAAAGAATTATAAAACTATAAGGCATGCATAAAAATAAAAAGGTAATTTAATAAAACAGCAATTAGCACAACACGAGGACAGCAGCGTACATTGGTAATGTACAAGGGTTTTATTCTTGTTCAATCAATAAAAGTTGAAACGAAAACAATCTCCAGGAAAAGGCTTGTGACCTACCGAAAATGGTTCCGCGACCCACCAGTTGAGAACCACTGGTTTAACACAGCTTTATTGAAATATTTGAATAATGTTGAAATATTTTGTTCATCCGTTTTGTTTTAAACAAAGCAGGAAACGTCTACTGAAAGACAAAGATTGCTAATTTGACAGAACATGACATATTTTTGGTTATGCACATTCTGATGACAAATTGGGTTTATTCATTTCATAGAACATTAAAAAAATGAACAAACGAGCAAGTGTCTTTGCTGTGAGCGGCTCACCTCTATAAGACCTGACTAACCTTCCTGTCTCCAGCTCCAGATGTTGACTAAAGGCAGACAAATTTGAGATTTAAATAGGTTAGGTCCTCATGAAAATAAATGTGTTCATTACCCACTGCAAAAATACAATTTCCCTGGTCATTAGGAGCATGTGTTGTATTGCAGACAAAATGTTACGCAGTGTACCTTAAAGTTTTCAGATGTTGGGCTATAGTACTTTCATAAACTTTCACCTGGATCCAAGTAAACTGCCAAATCTTCACAATAAGGTGTTTAATTATTGCACTAATTCTACGTTTCTCCAGATTTACACAGAAAATTGCAAAACTTCAAAAGCCACTTTTTCAAAATGTGTTTTTCTTACACTCTTGCAACACATCTCAAGTTCAATTTGCTTGAATTCCTAATATTTTACCTTATTTTAAGTAATTTTGACTTGCCAAGTAAAATTATCTGCCAACAGACAAAGTATTTTTGCACTTAATATAAGAAAAAGCATATAATTTGAAGTAAATTTAGATTTATTATCTAATTTTTAGTGCGAGAAGAGATAATTTCACTTGCCAAGTTAAAATGACCCAGAATGAGGTCAAATATTATGAATTCAAGCAAATTTAACTCATCAAGATATCACTTTTTGCAGTGTACAGACTCCAAACTTTCCAGTCTTAGACTTAACAATATTTTGAAGGTTTTTTCCACGGGATTTTCCCATATTTTATTTTCAGCCTGATTTATTGAGTTTTGAAATCTAAAAACAAGGCAAAATTTGAATTGTTAAACAGATTAATTCAGTAATAACTAGCCTATTCAAAAACTAAACAAAATATCCCAAATCCCCTCTGAGCAAATCTTTTTAACTAATATATCAACAAAATAAAACCATGCATTTAACCCCTTAAACCCTATAGGACCCAAATTGGGCACTAAAATCTCTCTCCTTCCTCTCCCTCTCTCCTTCCCCTCTATCCTTCCTCTCTCTCTTTCCTCTCTTTCTCCTTCCCCTCTCTCTCTGCTTCCTCTCTCCCTCTTTCCTACTTCTCGAGCTCTCCTTCCACTCTCTCTGTCTCTTTCCTTCC
>OMNZ01043284.1:0-14695 GCA_900303255.1 Lesueurigobius sanzi | reverse complement strand
CCCCCCCCCCCTCCCCACAGGCGCGCGCGTGGGGTGAAGGGGTCGCGCCAAGGAAGTGTGATGGCATGACGCTGTGCTAAAACGGCTCAAAGGGCGTCTTCACCTCTGAGTGCTGCGATGGTGTTAGATTGAGAGGTTAGAGCTGAAGAATAACTGTGACCTGCACCAGTGAAGTAGAGCCGGTGGTTCTTAGTGCATTTGCTAACCCCCCCCGCCCTCCCCATGGTCTAATCTTTCCCACATAGTCTAAAAATAAGATGCAGAATAAATGGTTATGAGAAAAAGACGAAGATGTTTTGCTTAAATTATTATATGTCAATGTCAGCTTTATTTCTATACATTTAAACAACAACAATTTTCCCAAAAGGACAGTAGCACAAACAATACAGTACAAAAAAAACATACATTAATAATAACACTGATAAAGAAGATGCTCAGCTTGTGGCCAGTGCAAAAAGATGGGTTTTTAATAATAAAATGCTAAGGGACTGGGCCATTCTAACATTATAGACATTGAAAATTTAATATTGATCAATATGAACTGTTGGAAAATAAAAGTGATGCAATAATTTACATTTTCACACCAAAAATTTGTCTGGACAAAGAAATATTACAATTACAAGCACCTGTTTCCCCATAATCTAAGGAGAAGTCACGTAGTCATGTCTGCGTTCTGCAATGCATATGACACATTAGAGAAATGATTTTCTGAAATATATATAATTAACATAATTATACTTTTGTTACCAATTTTTCTCTGTTTTGCTATGGGTTTTTTTTTCACTTCCTTATTGGATGCACAGGAAGTGACATACGTAGAGGTAAACAAGCCAAAAGTCAGAATTCTGTGGAACTTTCCCTCTATGTCACTAACTCAAATTTTAAATAAGATTTTCTTATTTCATTAGATTAAATCATAATTACAAAAGGATTAAAACCTGTCATATGGACTTTAAGGACAGTGCATATCTTTTGCTAAATGTCTCTATCTTCAGCTCTCAATGTGCTGCCTGAAAGGCCCAAACACCCCAGAACTTCAAATTAAAACAGAGTTAATCAGAGCGGTCATGGTGTGTAGGCCTTCTTGACCCTCACTGTACACCTTGACATTCTTTGACAGCATTTCCTTCCTGGGATTCCTAGTGTGATTGCTAATGCTTGACCTTGATGTCTGGCTATTGAAAATAAAAGTATCTTGACACTTAAGTGCTTTTTTTTCTTGAAATACAAAGCCTGCAGCGCCGGCCCTGTCATGGATGCCTGAGTGCCAGCCTGACCACTGTATTAGAACTCCGCAAGAAATCAATCCAGGAAATATAGAGGCAATTATTTTGTCTCCCACTTTCACTGACAAAGCAGTGCCTAAGCAAGCCAAGAAGAAAATACAGAATTAAGGAGGAGAAAATAAATGTTTCTGTTGTGGGAGTTTGGGGCGCAGCAGAACATCTGTGTAATTTGAAATCCTATACACACCGGCAAAGCAGCTGTAATTAATAAAGACAAGGCGGGCTATTGATTTCCTTGATATTATATTCTCTATAGCAGCGATAGGAGCCCAGCAAATTTAAAAATGGTTTAGGATTCCTGAAATTATTGCTCAGTATACTTTGGTGTTTTACCCTGACCCAGAAGGCTCATATCCTCGGTGCTTAACTGCTTTCTGTTTCCTCATGTGTGCCATGAAAATAATACTACAGAATATCACAGAAGTTGTCCTCGGGAGAAAGCAAAACGAATGATACAATACGCTGTAAATGTTTGTTTTATAATTATAGTAATAACGCCGTATAGTAGTGATGGTGAGATGAAGCCCCGTGAGGCATTGAAGTATTCAGCCAACTGTGCTGATACATGAATCAACACTTCATAACGGTTCATCTGCTCTACTGAGCTACTGATCATGTGGACAGAAATGTAATACATGCAATTGATATACAAACTGTTTTCTAGGGCTGCGCGATATTGAAAAAACTTGCGATATCACGACACCGACATTATTGCGATACTTCGATAAACTGTTCCTTTCAATTCAGACACATGTGATATCTTTTTCAGCAAATTGTGCCAATAGAAGATTCCAAAAACACGAAATCAGAACCAAACCAAGGCCAAAAAATTAGCTAAATTAGGAAAGTTATAACTAAAACTGAACTTCTGCAGATTTATAAGCTCCACGCAGGTTTGGTTTTTAGAAAGTGTTGAAAAAATGTAAAAATCTCATCCCTACTGTTTCCTGTGTTTGTTAAGCTTACAAAAACTAGTTCTCAATAGTTTCTTCACACATACAGTTGAGTACCAGGACATTCACCTGGTGCTCAAAGATTTGGGTGGTTGCTTCAGCCCAGCAGCAGCCACGGGATCTGCGCCTATAAACACTCCAAATCCCCAACACATCCATGGTCATAAAGCCACTCCTTTGGCTTCGACACAACGCGGACAATATTTCCCTCATCGCAGGGCAGTTTTTAACCCACAGTGGGCTAAAATGGCAGTGCGACATTAGCTGCTCCTCCATTGTTTTCGTTGGTTTCCTGCTTCTTCCTGAATTCATCCCGCCACGTGAAATGCGTCATTGCGGCACTAAAGCGAGCCTCTCTGATTGGTCGCCGCCTCTTAATCCAAAAGCGAGGAAAGCTTCAAACGCACAGCTCAGGACGCACATGACGCGCTGCAGGATCTCTTTGACGCTCATATACTTTGAATGTAGAACCAACGCCTTTGCCGTCCACGCAGCCTTTGGTGTGAACGCTCCTTTTACCCGACACCCACCTCGAAGCCTCGACACAGAGCGTAACATCACTACCAATCACTCACCCACACCACAGATACATAAGCAAGGTGAGCAAAGTGTCTTGCCCGAGGACACAATGGCACTATGCACCGGTCAGACCTGGAATCGAGGTCCAGAATCATGTATTTAGTATAAAAACATTGTTCAAATCAAAATCCACTTTATTTATTTAGCATGTTTTATGAACAAAGAGTTTTCAAAGTGCTCTATACTCAATAATTCATATAAGACCAATAAACCAACAACAATTCTCTCCACCAATGATAAAAAAAGTCATAGCCACATCAAGAATTTTGCTTGTATTAGTCTGTTATTATCAAAAATAATGTAAAGAAGTGATGAGATTAGTCTTCTGTATCTGTACTCTGTTAGTTTTACTCCTCATTTAGAATAATTACATAGGTCATGTATGATTGTTTATGACATTATCAGAGTTTGTCCACTGAGCCATGTGTGTGAAATGGGGTGTGCAGCGATCAGCTGTGAGCCCTCGGCGCACAGGCCAAATGGAAGGGGCTAATGCACAGGCTCTATGCAGCCATGCGCAGCTGCCATCTATGTATTAGCATTTGGAAACAAGTCGGAGCTCATAATCCTCCAGATAATTAAAAAGGGCACTTTTCCGCCTGTATGGCCTATTATCTGAAAATGAGCTCTTTGAGAAGTGTTAGAGACAGAGGGGAGAGCCAGTTGATAGCTTGACAGTTAACAGTTTGCCGAGCCTCCACTGAATAAATGGTGTGAGACGTGACAGACAGCGATTCCGTATTAAGATACCGAATATCTTGCCCCGAAGGCTCCGCAGGCTCCGATGGGGACTACAGAGCCGGACATGCATTTGGACATTTGCATTTCTCTGGGGCTACGGAGGCGTATTCTTGGGGAGTGCTAGAGTGAGCGTGTGCTGAAGACTGGCTTTCAGATCGGGCACATCTCTGCAATAGCATGTTCTTTGACACCACTGTAAGCCTCTGACAGCACATTATCCCCACCGCTGTGAAAAGAGGCATAAATCTTCTCTGAGAAGGAGGAAAATGAAACGGTTCTGGCTGGCTGCTAATGAACTGTGATATGTTATAGAAGGTGTCTCTTCCATCTGTTCAAGACCAAAGAACTTTAAAAACTTCCTGATGGTGCCAGCCTGTGTGTCTCTTTCTGATCCTGGTTGTAGCAGCCTCGGCAACAGATGACCTGCTCCTCTGATTCATGAGGATAAATAAAGCGTTCAACTTGAAGATTCTATGAGAACCTTTGGATGTTCATAGTCTGCTCTGAAAGTAGTTTCCTGTGGTATCAATTTGTGTATTCATTTCAACAGCTTTGGCTGTCTCAGTTACTCAAAGAAGGGTGCAGTGAGTACATCTTGACTGTTTCGGTGCTCTGTGTTTGCAATTTTTCTTCCTTTGACTTCACGGCTTCACTTATTCGGTGCGTACCTGGTGGTTTTGAGTGACAAGCACGCACAGAGACATTCTCAAGATCACTAATGCTAAGAATAGATGTTTGAAATGCTGTAACAGTGGCTTCCATACGTTCTATGGGAGGCAGGCTGCCATCATTACAGGGGTGGGTTGCAATGAGGTCTTAGTGTTGGCATGTTAACACAGTCTTGTGGAGGTTTTCTTTGTTAACTGTCTGGCATCTAGTTATTTTGAGCCTTTGACCTTACCACAATGGTCTAATTAGCTCTTGGAAACTGGTCAATTATAGTGTTTATATGAACAAAGAATTGTTTGAACAATTGCACTCCAAAGTGCAGTTTTACTATTACTGCTATTATAAAAGATCACGGTTGGTTGATCTACTGTATCTATCTATCTATCTATCTATCTATCTATCTATCTATCTATCTATCTATCTATCTATCTATCTATCTATCTATCTACTCATTACTGTACTCATTTGCTGACAAAGCTTTTTGGATAAAGAGCGAAACGTCCTACACTTCAACTACAGAGTACAGATGAAGACTGAAGAATCGTTGCCTACCTGTAAATATGTACAATATTCTCTGATATATACTGTATATGCAGAGTACCTATATTCTGATTCTTTATTCCCATTGTTGTTATTGTTTATTTTAAGATTACTATTACACAATTTCCCCTGTGGATCAGTAAAGTCTGTCTAAAGGTGCCCACACACTAGAGGATTTTAAATCGTTTGAGACTAAAGATCTGTGCACAGACCACACACACACTTAAGGACACACATAGACAGACACACATACACACACACACACACACACACACACACACACACACATGAGGAGTCCCACCACAGATCACGCCATGAGAGAAAGTTTTTATTGAGCGACGCCTCCTCAGACTAAAAATCGGACAAAAAATCCTCTAGTGTGTGTCCAGCTTAAGTATAAGTAGGTCTAAGCCTTGTTTGATCCGGAGCTTGCTGGCTAATTGGTGTTATTTACATTATTGTGACAGTATTTCTCCCTGAAAGTTGGGAAATGAGCTTATAATCTCATGCATGTGAAGAACAGCGATGTTAGAAATGCGTTAGGACAGTTGGGAATGAGTTTAGACCACGTACACATGTCTTATTTCTTTTTCATCGACATTTAGTTTTAGTTTTTTATCATTTTGATAACTGTGATCGGTCAATGGTGACTCAAAACATTTAAGTTACATAACAAATGAATTCTCTGTGTGATAGTCCATTGATTTAGCTCGAAATCCTGTTCCACAATGAGTCTGTGTGTACGTGTGGCTGTGCGTCCCTGTGTGGGCAGCAGGGGGTGGAGGAGCGGCTGAGTGCTGGTACTTGATTCCTCCGAAGGGGTGGAGCGCACAATGCAGTCAGACACACCTATTTATCACTCTGAAGCGGGGAGTTCATTAAAATAGCCCGACCCAGCCTCCTCTGGGGCTCTTCCAGCAGAGCCGCCCTGTCTCGCTAAACACACGGGGTCAAAGCGCCGACCTCGCCACACTGTTGCCATCCAGCGCATTCATAAAGAGCTTGGTTACATCATGATCAGGCATCATTTGTTATGCTTTTTACATTGATAAGCGTTATGGACCGAGCTGTTATGCAGGAAGGTGTTTGTGTTCATGTTTGACGCAGAGGAACTTAACTACCTGGTGTGAGCATTTGTTATATGTTTTTTTTTTTCCAATGCCCACTGAGAATATGAAAATAAATAAAATAAAAAGTGCTAAATCACTCCAGCTGTTTTATTTTATTTGAATATCACATTGCGACAGAGGTGTAGGTAGAGCAGTGCCACTTCACCCAATGCCTGTGTGAGCGTTTGGTGGTGGTCGGACGGTCCACTGCCAGGCTTCAGTCAGTCTGACCCAGGGGCAACTGTGGCTTCCAACGTAGCTTACTACCATCCTGCATGGAGTCATTGAAACCCCCTCTGCCTTGTGTGAGGCGCTTTGGATGACTTTTCACGCTTTTCACATGTGCCATATACTGTACAAACATTCCCTTTGTCAAAATTGTCTTCACCTTGTGGCTATAGACTTAATTACTGCCGGGGTTGTTGATAGAGATGCAATATAGATTAATCGTGCAGCCCTCATTTGGTGCTTTTTGACTAGTATATTGCTTGATCTAGAACTATATTACATTTATGTAGCACAGCAGATATAATTGAAGCAGTAGACATACAGTATTTGCATCACCTTTCTCCTCAGCAACAGCAAGAAGAAAGTCAACTTAATGAAATTGGTATTGAGTGTTTTTACTCTTTACCAAACGCCATTGTTCAATTTGTAATTTTCTGTTTCTGTTTTCTTATCCTGTGATCCTTTTGCTTTCGAATCGTGATCTGGTCTCCATGACGATCTGCCTTTTTGGTAACATCATCATGTCGTAATTCAATGGTTTTTATGTTTAACGCAGCTCTGAGATCAAAAACCTTCTCTCCACTCTCTGTTTCTACTGTCAGGATTAAACCAGGACTAAACCAGAAGAAAACTAGGTCTAAACCAGGTCTAAAATCAGGCAATATCACGGACTGGATCTGGTCTGGATTAACCCGGGACTAAACCAAAGTAAAACCAAATTGAAATCAAGGTCTAAACTAGGACCAAACTAAAAAGACTTAAACCAGGTGGCTTTTAAAAGACAATACACACATTAATCGTGAGAAAATCAAAATCGTGATTTAATCTAAAGAAAATTGTATTAATAATAATATTTTTTGGCCATATCACCCAGCCCTATTTCGAACAGATACAGGGGCCTATGCTGTGTAGATGCAGTTGCAGAATGGTTTTATTCTCATTAAGAGAAATTACTGTCAACATGCATGTGTTTGGGCGTCTGCGCTGACTAATCTTTGTCACTCTCGTGCAGTCGACGCCCCTTTAATGGCTTTCGGGTCAATTAATGATATTGAAATGCCACAGTGTGACATCTCTCTCTAGACAGGCGCAGTATATAGTGCAGTAAAAAAAATCCACCAGATGAAAATCCTTCACCAAATCGGACACATGTCAGTGAGTGAAGCATTGCGATGTTCAGATCCTTTTTTTTTTTTTTTTTAATAAACACGCTTCATAGTTAATGGAAGTGTCAAATGTCTGTGAATGATTAGCCTCCATTTAGTAATGTATTTGACACTATCTACAGCTCCTTCCATTTGCACCAGACCAGATCCTCCGTATTTCCACATGCAGATTTGGTCCACGCCAGTGCAGCCCAGTTCACATTGTGAGCTAACCCGACACGGACAGTTGGTCAGATTGCGTTGGACCTCTTCCGCGCCGTGACCGAGGGGCTTATGGGTGTATGCGGCGTGTGTGACCTCTGAAGTTGTTCTAAGCCAAGTCAGAGAAGAAGAAAAAAAAAACACATGAGAGCTGCAAATGCATCATTTGGCTCCACGCGGCCGTCAGTGAACCAAAAATGAGGCTTTTCCTAATGGCTGTCAGATCCGCTATGTGTGTGTCCCTGGTGAATGTGTCTGTGCGTGTGATAATATGAGGAGAACATTAGGTTTGTTCTTCAAGAGCTGCAGCCCGGTGCTCCCCGGTTTCGCGCTGGGTGGACGGTGGTGCACTGGAGCAGATGTGGCATTTAAATGGCCTTCTTTTTGGGAAGCAGGTGGCTGAGTGTGATAGATCATAGATGTCATCTCTGGCTCTGCTTTGTGCTCTATTAGGACCAGCAGAATGAGTTCTTTTCTGTGGAGCGTTAGAAGTGCGTGAGCAAGGACGCACACACAGCCCGCAACTGATGCACCAACACCAGCCTGCTGGAAAAATTCCCTCATGCTCACACTTTTATGTTGAAGAGAAGAGGAGTCTCCTTTAGTATTGGCAAAGTTAACCTTTGTCAATAGTTAACCTTTTTTATCTGTCTCTGTATTAAATGTCAATAATGATGCAGATGACACTTTTCCAATGATGCAAAACTGCTCCAGCAGTTAGAGATCTTTGTTCTTTGTTCTCTTGTTTTTTTTTTTTGACGAGACCTAAGGGAGCTCTGAAAAGAAAACAAAAAAGAAAACAGTTGCAAGGGGAATTAGCTCATACAATATTTGAAATCTCATGTCTCACCCTCGGACATTTTCCTGTAAGTCTCCAGGCAAAACCTTGCATATCACAGTTCACAGACTCTTTGCTGTTACTTATCTCTATGTTTCCTCTACGACAAAGTCAAGAGCATATTATAACTAAGTGAATCTGTGTTTATAATTATGAAAGTGTCTTGTTAAATGAAGCATGTTTGTCTTTTGCGTTCTTCCCTGGCTGGTTCTAATTTTTCTCTTCTCGCCGCTGCTCTGGCCTCTCTCGGGGAGAGAGGGCGTTTTGATGGGCCCACAGCAAACAGGACTAAAAATAATGAATCTGTGCCTCTGTTTGAGCTTTGCTGCTCTTTGCCTTTCCCCCAGGAATAGCTTTCTAAATACACACAACACCAAAGCCGCCATGCAGCTCAGGGCCAGCTGCAGGCTCTTCATCTCTTTAAATATCCAAAAGCTTTATGGATCTGGGCAGCCTTGTATGGCGTAATACTGTGAAAAATGTATTTACTGTGAACAAAACTGGCTGCTGCAGTTTCAGCACTACAATACATATACTGTAGATGAAAACGTGTATTTAAATGGCTTAAATAGAACAAACAATAATTAACACGGTGCAGCAGTTACTGAAACACAGAATTAGATCATTATCTTGTATCTGTTCTTTACAATTAAAGAGATTGGATTCTTTTCTTTGTGTGTCAATATTTGGAGAGGTTTATTCTTCATGCCACAACTCCTGAGTATTCACTTCAGATATGTCAGAAATACATTTTAAAACATTTTGGTGAATTGCAAACAAACCTCTAGTGGCACTGATGGTAGAGCGGCTCGTCTCATGATCGGAAGGAGAGCCGGGTTCGAATCCTTGGGCAAGACACTTCACCCACTCTGTATGAATGACTCGGAGGGGCCGATGGCGCAGACTGGCAGCCTCACTTCTGTCAGTCTACCCTTGGGCGACTGTGGTCACCACCAAGTATAGAGGGGAGCAACGAAAAGGTTAATGCCCCCTTTTTGGTGACACCAGAGGCTGCGTCCATTGAGATTAATGGGGAAACATTGATGTCTGAAATAACAATTTATGCATTTTGTATATTTGTCTAGTATAAGAGGTAAGCAAATCAAGAGATTTTTTTGCTGTAGAAGATTCACAGAGCGGCCAGTTAATGTATTAAAGTGGGCTAAAGTTAGCAGGAATTTAGCATTTTCGGACTTCAATATACAGTAAAGTGTATAGCCGTTCATAGGTCAGAAACGAAGCAATATTGAAATATAAGAAGCAGCAAAATTACTCACAGTTATATGGGCATTTGAATTTGATCTGAGATTTGATCCAATTTGATCCAATTAAGCCACTATGAACGGCAGCTAAACACTTTCTATTGAAGTCCGAACATGCTAACTTCCTGCTTTTATAAAGCAAAAAAATCTCTTGATTTGTTTACCTCTTATATCAGACAAATATACAAAACGCATAAATTGTTGTTTTTCAGACGTAAATGTGAAGATCTCAGCCGATGTTTCCCCATTCATCTCAATGGACGCAGCCTCTGGTGTCACCAAAAAGGGGGCGTTAACCTTTTCGTTGCTCCCCTCTATGGAGTGAATGAATATTGACGACATTGACAGTGTAGCACTTTGAGACATTTGTGACACAGGCTTGTAAAGCGCATTACAAATGTAAGCCATTATTATTATTCTACATTTCTTTAATGTCCATGCATATATAAATCTTAAAAACTGTTCTTATTGAAGAAATAACTTTTGCACTGCAGATAGCAAAAAGTTAAAGTCTTATGTTTTTCTGCACAATCCTGGCAGATCGCCTGTTAGTCTGCAAACAGTTTAGTTTTAGTATTTAATCCATTTCCTAACATTTTCCGAACATTTTAATTGGGTCGTATTTGCTCCTTTGTTGCGACTGGCAAAAACAAACTCAAACTCAAACCCGCGGTGGTAAGGGGCTGAGGAAGCGTGCTATTTGATTGTTTATTATTAGCCTGTATAACAGCATCATCTCTCAGAGGGATCGGCGCTTTGTGAACAATCTCCTTCAGAACATCCCGGTCTTTGCGTTGCTGCTCATCCTGACAGCGCTCCCCTCTGCTCAATTAATTTTAATCAAATGTTTACGATGCACTAACAGCTTGAATTGTTGTGTGTAATAGTGATGCGAAATTAAGCTGGGCTGCACTGATGGTGCCAAACAAACACTAATTAGTTTGTGGTGATATATTCATGCTGTCCAATCACAGGCAGAGAGAGTATCAGCGGGAAATGTGGATAATTGAGCTCCCACTGTTTCTCCTATCTGTCGTCATGAAGTTAGGCATATTTCTATTGTTCTTCATGTGCTTTTTCCTACAGAAAAGACTCTCCTTACCGTTCCTCGATGTAAAGAACTCCCTTAAAAGCAATCATATATTATTTATGAAGCGGCTCACGTGTGGATTGTACACAGTACAGAGAGGGGACAGAATGGGAAAGTGGCTGCAATGCTGGGCAAAATGAGGTATTTCTGTGTTCTGAGTGCTCCGTCTTTCTACATCAACATACCAAAGTACCACCATCATAAAATATTTCACTTTCCATGTACCACCAGGTCTAGATCAAGATCAAATCAGGACTAAACCAGGCGTGAAAAGAATGTAAAAATGGACTAAATTATGTCTAATATTAGTATAAATCATTTTCAAACTAGACATAAAATCATCTCTTAATTAAAATTACCGTATTTTCCGGACTATAAGTCACACTTTTTCTCATAGTTTGGCTGGTCCTGCGACTTACACCCAGGTGCGACTTATATACAATTAATATGTTACGTTAACATACCAGACACCTATTTAGTTTGTTGTTTATGCTTCGTGTAGCTAAACAACCATCAATGTGCTACGTTAGCATACCGTACACCTATACAGCCGGTTGTTCTCTATTGTTATTATTATAACTTGCCTTTCAAGATGTCTGTTCCTGGTCTCGGAGTTTGTTAAATAAATTCCCCCCAAAAAATGCGACTTATATATGTTTTATTCTTCATTATGCATTTTTCGGCTGGTGCGACTTATACTCCGGAGCGACTTATAGTCTGGAAAATTCGGTATGTAACATGAACGCAACCAATTGGCTTGGTGCGCAATATGGCTATGCTAGTTCCTCTGACCTGAAATTGTGAGGGACAGTACTTCCTGTCCTATTCATTTCCTATGGACATTATTTTAGACCCGTTGGATTAAACATATTTTGTAAAGATTCCATGGTGATCAGTGACTTGTAGGATGTTGGAGAGTTTGTCTTAAAGCTAAACGCTAGCATGCAATAAAAAATTAGATTAAAGTAAATAACTAAATAGAATTAAATCTGTGGTCAAGGCCAGGGGTGGGCAATTATTTTTTTACAAGGGGCCAGATGAGAAACCTGGATTGAGTCCGGGGGCTGCATCAAACGATGACTTGAATTTAATGTGGCCGCATACTGTAAATAGGAAAATACTACTGACCAAACTTTGTATTTATTTATAAATGAATAACAATAACGAGCACTCGTTTGTGTAGGTTCTCAGTCGTACAGGAGTTGTCCATCATAGGCAAAAATTCTTCAGTCTTCATCTGTACTCTGTAGTTGAAGTGTAGGACGTTTCGATCTTACTCCAAAGATCGGATGACAAGAATTTTTGCCAATAATGAGCACTGTTTTGATTCACCTCGTTTGCCTGTGCCACCAGGGCTGTAGCCAGCAGTTTAGAAATAGTAAGATGAAAATATATTTATGTGGGGGGTCTGGGATTCCTCCCCTAGGAAATTTAGAATTACACAGATGGAATTTAGTGCAATCTGGTGTATTTTAGATGCCGATATTCTATTTGAATCAGTCTTATTACACAATGACACAAATAAACAAAATTAGAACACAAGCTCATTATTATTACTTTACTCTTAAAGAGGCACTAAACCCCAAATCAACTTTTTTTAGCTGAGAATCGGTTAAAGTTGGTCTCATAGAGCTGGCTACAGGTCCTTGTCACTATTTTGACATGGCAGTGCATATTAGTAGAAATCTTATTTTACTGCTAAAAAACATCAGTGTTGCTCCCTCTTCAGTTTGAACGACGACAACGACATGTGAGTTTGAATCGTCCTGAATTGGCTCATGGCATGTATGACAAGGCAGCGTTCATGCCTACGTCAGCAGTCTGCACCAATGGAGACAGACATTCCATTGGAGTCTTCACGCACACGTGGAGTTTGAAGGAATCTACAGATTGCACACTAGGGGGCGGCAAAGTTGCACATCATGTTCATAATTCAAAGCCACTAAATCGTTTATAATTTCTTTACACTCAGATTGTACATTTATATCAGAGCACAGCTCCTATTAAGTTAGCAGGATGAGATATTGCCTCTAAATAATGAACTATTTTTTTTTACTGAGTGTGCTGTAATCCATGGCTGTAATGTGTAGCTGTAGTTTTAGGAAATACGTCTCCCAGAATGCCTTGCAAAACTAAACACGTGCAGTCCTCCTCATTATACATAATACACTACACCTGCCCACACTCACCCCCTGCACCTCACCCCAAAGCCTCCCAGCACGCCCATATCTCAGCTGTGTTTGGACTGTGTTTGTGGGTGGAGTAAGGCTGTTGCACGCCCATTTAGTCACCCTTTAAACAACACTTACAATTTTAAAGCTGGTATTAATTTAAATGTATCCCATTAAATGTACTCCCATCCAACGACTGGCCAGGCCCCGCCCCCTGCTTAGCTTCAGAAATGTCACAGGATCAGGCAGAGCAAAGGTAGTATGGCCATAAGACCCCTCTACTTGACAGGTGTGGAATTGCTTCCTTAAAAAAAAAAAGTTGGCTGCCCCCTAGCGGCTGGATTGAGCATTGTAATTATTTCTTTAACATTTCATAACTCTTGATAGGAATGGGCTAGAGACTTACTTTTTTTTTTTTTTTTACATGTTCAGAAATTTTGGCTCACCAAGCCGCGGGCCAGGTGAAGTTCTCTGGCCGGGTTTGCCCAGGTCTGGACAAGACAATAGTTTTGACTGTATGTAGATTATGTTCTATTTGTGGCACTGTTTTAAATGTTATGATTTATTCATTATCATAAGCCTTTAGCTTCAAGATAAACTCTCCGGGTGGGACCGGAAGTGAAACTAGCACTAACTTGACTCGAACCCAAGGCACAGAGTCAATGGTGCTCTGGGCGATAGCTGAAATAGTAGCTTACCACCACTGACTGTGGAGTGTGTGAATAATAACTACATTGTAGCGCTTTGAGAAACTTGTCAAGCTTGCAAAGCACAATACAAAAAAAAACACACAAAAAAATGTATGTCCCTGAAAACTCTAAATAAATACTCATTATATGTAATAGTGCGTTGTCTATGGCCTTGTGAGTGTAGTAAAAATTGGCTGCTCCCACGCGGAGGTGGGACTATGAGGGGGCGGAGCTAAAGCCAAACCAAAAGCCCTATGCGGCGAGTGGAAGTACGGATACTGGTACAACCCAGCGGAGTAGGCGGAGAAACTGCTGTACAGGGCGGGGCTTTGCAGATCGCCGTAATCTGATTGGCTGGAGGTCAGACAGGTGTACTCGGGTGGCGGCGGGGGCGGAGACGAGCAGTGTGGGGCGCGGCCCGGGCTCAACTGCTCAGTTTTGATATGCTTAGGCGCGGCGTCGTCGTTGCCGCTGCAGATGACGGGCTGCAGTCCTGATTTGGGTAATCCGTTTAGGCCGGGGGGGTCCGAGGGAGGCAAGTATTGGTCGAATTCATGCACGTCGAAACTGTCCATGGCGCTGAGCTCGGAAATGTCCACGTGGCTGAAGTCAATGTTGTGGCGGGCGGGGGGGGGGGGGGGGGGGGGGGGGGTTTGGCCCCGGGGGGGGGGGGGGTTTGGGGGGTGGTGGGGGGGGTGGGTGGCCCGTGCGGCTGACCTGGAATAAAAAAGAGGTTTGTTGAGTGTATTTTTTTTTTTTGGTTTTCTTTGTTTCTTTTTATACTCTAAAGGTGGCCACACACTACAGGATTTAAAATCTTTTGAGACTAAAAATCTGTGCAAAGACAACACACACTTAAGGACAGACATAAGGACACACATGAGGAGTCCCACCACAGATCATACCATGCACTGCAAAAGGTAAAATCTTGGCAAGATATAATTTCGTAAATTATGACAAAAAATACTTGTTTTTGACTCGCAAGTAATTTTTGCTTAAAATAAAAATGTCAGGCAAGATAATTTTGCTAGTTTTAAGGTAATTTTTACTTATTTATCTTATTAGGTGAAAAAGTCTTTGTATTGAGTATTAACTGCTAGTTTCAAGTACTGTGAGGCTTAAAATAAGTATTTTACACATTTTAAGATGATTGACCCAAAGTTAAAGTACCTG
>OMNZ01043270.1:1858-20668 GCA_900303255.1 Lesueurigobius sanzi | reverse complement strand
TCCAGAGCTGACTTGCTGCCGAGGGGCTTTTTTAGGGAGGGAAAGGCACTTCCCCTTGCTCCCTAAAGTATTGGGACACCCTGCCCTCTCACATGGACCAGCAAAATCTAGGGGAAGGACTCAAATCTAGGGCTAGGGTTTGAATTGGGACAGGGCCTAAGTTTCAGTGGAAGAATGACTTAAGAAAAGTGACCTACAATTATTATTTTTGCGATATTATCACTTAATATTTGTTGTCAGTCTAATTGGCTAAGTGTCTGTGAGGAACTCTAAAGGACCAAAGCTGATGGATATATTTACACAGCACTTTGTTGTAAATGTTAGATGTTGCACAAACAACAGAAATCAAAACCAATATCAGCTCAAGTCAGACCTGCAGATTGCCCATAAAATCAAGATGGCGGCCCCCATTGCAACTTCCTGAATAAGGTGGATAGACCCTTTCACTGCTTACATCATCAGTGACATCAGCTGGAGGCAGGAAGTGAGAAAGGGAAATAAGATTAAACTAAAACTAGCGATTATAAGTGTAAAACTACAACTCAAAAGTGTGGTCCTGTTGTGGCTTAAGGAGCAAGAACAAGAGGAATGACATTTGAGACTGATATTGATATTTCCAACAACAGTTAGACATTTGTTTATCGTTACTATGACAACAGCTACTATGGAACTAGATAGAGATCTTTACTTTCCACTCCAGCCCGATTTTAGAAACACAAATATTCTATTTTACCCATCCAAATGCCAAGCCACATGCTGTGATTGCCACAGAATTGACTGTAGAACTAACAATTAAAATCCCCACGATGATGATTGAGATTGACCAAAGTTGAGATCACAATTTTGATTAAATTTAAATTAAGTAGTAAATTAAGTTATGAGTCTTAAAAGCCTGAAGGGACTACATTTTAATTAACTGTTCCATCCTCAGTGACATGGGTTCAAATCCTGGCTCCGACAATTTGCTGAATGTCTCCCCGCTCTTCAGCCCAATTCAGGTTGTGCTGTCCTGTCCAATAAAACATTCTTTTTACACGTCAACTATTTCCAGTAGAACACAAAATACAAATTGAAGATGTCAAGTATGATGTGAAGTATGTTGTTAAGTTCTTGTTATGAAGAACTTCTATTAAAGTCTGTGTTCGAACTGTGAACACAGCTACAAAGAATTTATGTTTTGGAAGTTCAAGATGGAGGAATCTCAAAGACCAATCTGTAACATTTCAAAGCACTATTCTGGAATGTCTCTACTTCTTCTTATCACAGAGAAGAGGAATGCTGCTGCAGATGTCTGGACCTTTGTTAATTCACATAAAAGCCGTATGGTCATGTCAAGTCAGTGGACAATAAAGGATTCCACTAAATTTATGCACTCCAGAACACAAGACACACTGACACGTTGTGTCATAACTCTTTTCCTATTGCCTTGAATCAGCTCAGGCCTGTCTTGCCCCAATCAGCACAAATTGACATAAGCTGTCTGCTGGCAGGGAGCTGCATATCCCCTTAAATTAATAAAGTCCAGAACAGCTCCCAGCTCTATAGTGCGGTGTGTTTATTTTTAGCGTTCATTCAAGGGTAGCTCGCTCATATGTCACAGTAGAGAGAAGCATTGTAAAATATATAGTCTAATGCCTGTCTAAACTTCGAGGTCTTCATCTGATTTTATCATGTAACACAATTTAGCACTCCTCTGGTCTCTGGTAAATGGCTTTAACTGGTGGCCTTGTGATGTGGTGCAGATGCTGCGTGTCTGGCTCTTCACGCGGCTCAATGCTAAACTAACACTTACCTCATGGCGTGGAGGGGTTTAATCATGTGCTCGTGTGATAGGAGTCTCCGGTGCACATACTACTCTGCTTATTGTCACTATTTACAAAAAGAAAATGTGATGGCAATGCACGGGAGAGGGGCAGTGTTTGAAGTTTCGGTTTGGTTAATGTGGCTTTGTCAAACAGAAAACCTCACCCACAACATGCAAACTGCGGAAAGTAGAAAGTTTAGCCGTTGTTACAAAGACAATAGGATGATCTTTTATTGTGTTTAGTAGTCTAGCTTCTGTTCATGAACCAATCTTTCTGTCCACACTGCACTCAATCTTTCCTTTTGTGTGTGTGAATGGACTCTATGAGATACAGTATAGACCCTTTCGCTGCTTACATCATCAGTGACATCAGCTGGAGGCAGGAGGTGAGCAAGAGGAATAAGATTTAACTAAAGCTAGTGATTTTAAGTGTAAAACTACAACTAAAAAATGTTGTCCTGTTGTGGCTTAAGGCGCAAGAACAAGAGGAAGGACATTTGAGACGATAAAATAAGGTTTTATCTGATATTTCAAACAACAGTTAGACATTTGTTTATCGTGACAACAGCTACAAAGGAAATATATAGGGATCTAGCTTCTCGCCTCCAGCTAAGCCCCAAATGTTTACAAACAATGAAAGGGTCTATTAGTAGTAGTGCTTTTATAAATTTGATGTTGGTTATATGTTCATTTTAAGTTAATAGGAAAAGTAACAGGAAGTAACAGTCTTCCTGTGAACGGGGATTAAGAGAAAAAGAAGAACTGTCCTTTTTACTCAAATAAGAGCACAAGTCGAAAGAGGCTTCATATAGATTCAAGATGAGGCTTGTGAAACTGCAGAGGCCACCCACATGAATGGTTTCACACATGTGTATTTAAAATGCTGTGTTGGCAGCACAGTAACCTTCAAACTGCCTTTAGATTTATTGTGTGGCATTGCGTATATTTCCTCAAACAGGACTTGAAAGACAAAAAAGATATATGGCAAAATGATTGTTGATTAGACTGTGTAGCTTCTCAGTCGTACAGGAGTTGTCCATCATAGGAAAAAATTCTTCAGTCTTCATCTGTACTCTGTAGTTAAAGTGTAGGACGTAGGACACTTTAACTACAGAGTACAGATGAAGACTGAAGAATCTTTCACTACGATTAGATTAGACATTAATTGTTTTTTTTTTTGTTTGTTTTTTTTCATTTCTACACCTTTGCCATTGAGTGTTCCTCTAGTGGCTTGGTTGATGACTATGCTGTGTCTGTTCTATATTATATGTGTTTGAGAATGTGGAGCGGATGTAATTATTTATTTGACTTGCTCACTGGCTGTAAGAAAAGTGTAATATTCCTCCTTCAGTATGATCACAGGGGATGTATCCATCATTGTCAGAGCAGGTAAACAGGCGTCCTGTGAAGACCGGACATCACACGGTGTGTCGGGTCAAACCACATGCACATCTGACCACACACTCTGGTTTTATAATAATAATAATAATGCATCGGTTTTATATAGCGCTTTTTTGGACACTCAAAGACGCTTTACATGGCATTATTCTTTCACTCCAGACTTGGTGGTGATAAGCTACTATTGTAACCACAGCTGCCCAGGGGTAGACTGACAGAAGCGAGGCTGCCAATTTGCGCCATCGGCCCTTCCGACCACCACCACACATTCACTCTCTCACTACATTCATACACATCACATCACTGTCATCAATCCTAGTAGTATTAGTATCCTATAGTAGTACATATATTGCTACGGTCCATCTACTGTATATCAGGGGTGCCCAAATGCGTCCCTCAGACCAATTTTTGGTGGCCTCAAGCTTCTTGTTGAATTCGTATAGGCCAACATTCTTCAGTCTTCATCTGTACTCTGTAGTTGTCCTTCAACTGAAGATTCTTCAGTCTGAAGAATCTTGGCCTACGATGGACAACTCCTGTACGACTGAGAACCTACATTCTTGTTGAATTGTTACACATCATCAGAGAATATCCTTTTTCTGCAAGTTTAACAATTCTACACAATCAAAACCTAAAAAATACAGAACTAAAACATGGACTAGACCAGGACGAATCCTGTATATCCAAACCAGTTATAAAACGGGACTAAAAGTAGGTCTAAACCAGGATTAAACCAGGTCTAAACCAGGACTCAACAAATCTTTATCCAGGACTAAGTCAGGAATAATAAATCAGAACTGATCCAGGTCTAAACCAGGTTTATTCCAGGACTAAACCAACCCTAACCCAGTCTAGTCTAAACCAGGTCTAAACAGTTAAAACAAGGACCAAATCAGGTCTAATCCTGGATTAAAGTAGGTCCAAACCAGTGCAAAAATGGGACTAAAAGGGGGCATAAACCAGATCTGAACCAGGTCTACACCAGCTCTAAACCAGGACTGACTATGACTACACCAGGACTAAACAAATCCAGGGCTAAATCAGGACTAATGAAGAACTAAATATGATCCAAATTAAGAACAAACCAGGACAGATCCAGCTCTTTGGCCCTCCATGTTGTGTACACTCAATATATGCAGCCCTCCATGGAAAAGATTTGGACATCTCTGATCTATATTAATTATATGCAAAAAAAACATTCTTTGCTACTTTATAGACAGCTGCCTTTGACACTTTGAACTCCCCAATTCACCAATCCATAACGTTCTTTTACACTGACATGCACCTTGAAAATGGAGTGACTCAAACTTCAATTATTTACATTTATGTGTCAAAGAAAGTAGAAAAAGTATTAAAAAGAAGGTAACTGATTGGAGTAAAATAATCAAACGTACATCAAATACAGTGTGATATGTTTTTATAGTACATGGTACTACAGTTTATTGCTGCCTCAGGCCACATGTGCCTGTGTCTCTTTCCCAGAAAGACATGACCACTGGAAGTGCACAGTTGTTGCAAGACGTCAGTGACAAATCTGACACAGAGAAGGCAGAGGGGCAGACCGGCGAAAGGGGAGAGTGGAGGTTGTTTAGAGAAGAGAGCTGATGGTGACTCATCAGGGAGACAGGCCTAACGTCTCTCTGACAGACTCTGGGGGAGGAGACAGTGTTGGTCCAGGCCTAAACTGCAGCGAGGGCAGGAATCCAAGTGAAGGGTTCAAAGGTCATGAGAAAATTATGGCTTCTGTTTTCAGATTTCCTGATGTTGGATTCAACATTTGCATGTCAACATTTAATTTTAAAAGCTAGTAACTCGACTTTTGATGACTAATGCATTTGCAATATGTAATGAATAATAAAGATGAGAACAAGCCCTCAAAATAACTATAGTATGAGTCCGATACCACTGGATCATCTTTTAAAATGGCCTAAATCAGTCTCTGCCAGACTCAGAGAGCACCCTCTGAAGTGCTCACATTGATCCAAACGCACATCATTGCTCTCCTTTTGGACTCTGTACCTGTGAGACCTCTGTTTTCTTTCTCAGTCCGTATAGGTGATTGTGCATCTGTGCACCAGGCCTGTCCATACGCTCCGCCCCTCTGCCTCTTGCACAGGCCAACCTCCGGCCAAGTCCATCCATCAAACTGGCATCACGCTCAGAGCAACCAGACTGCGGCGTCTGCCTGGGACAATCTGGAAACATTAACTCTGCACCATCCATGCAACTCAACAAGACCATGGTCTACAGAGGGAAAAGTAAAATACAGAATAGGATACAGAATATTAAGAGGCTATTGCTTTTGTAGTGTTATATTTATTTATTTATTATTATTATTTTTTTTAACTCTTTATACTTTTGTTGAGTTTTTAATTCTTTGTATTATTTTGCAATACATCTTGGCCAGAACGTTATTTTTTTTACAATTATTACGCTGATACTGAGAGAATTAGGGCCACATTGTTCCTCTCCCAAACGTCCCTTGGAGGGTCAAATTGAGCCCACAAGGGCCCCACCCTGGGCACCGCTGGATTGTTTACCTTCTGGCTGTGTGTCTTTTTGAAAACATAGCCTTTAAAATGGTCCTGTGTAGATTAGTCAGAAAGAAAACAGGAACTATGCTGTGCATACTGATTGTCACTCATGACCTTGCCTAGTTTTGTTAAATGAAACAAACCCCATAGTTTTCTGTCTTTCCTGCCTTGAGTCATTCTGGAGCAGCAGCTGGAAAGCAAAACAACATGGAAATTGCAGCTTCCCTTCACAATGTTGGAAGTGTGTTGATAGTAGTACTGACTTGTTCTTAGGACACATAGAAACCCTATAGAACAGGCCAGTAAATCATACCAATAATGAACAAATGGTATATTTGTTCATACCTCCATGTACATATATTTTTTAGATTATTTACACTTTATTTAAGCGAGGCCTTCTGCTGAGAACAGAGTTTGTGATATCTAAAGATGATGCAGCAGTATTTACAGAATAGAATGTAACTAAATGTAAATGGTC
Source organism: Lesueurigobius sanzi (assembly GCA_900303255.1). Taxonomy (NCBI): domain Eukaryota; kingdom Metazoa; phylum Chordata; class Actinopteri; order Gobiiformes; family Gobiidae; genus Lesueurigobius; species Lesueurigobius sanzi. Next base: position 14,454 of record OMNZ01043270.1, on the reverse strand, counting down.
CAAAAGTGACTAACATGACAATAATTAGTAGGATGTTTTATTATTTTATAATTATTTCTTCGCTTCAAGCCTAAAGTAGATGGTATTGGGTCTGCTTTTGAACGAGGTGCAGTGGATATCAGTGCTGGTTAATAAAAAGTTAGTTTTGTAAATTGAATACCGGCCCACAAGCCATTCATGTTCTCTGTTATGCTTGATACCCTCCATCCATTTTCTTCCGCTTTATTCGGAGTCGGGTCGCGGAGGCAACTGGTCTGAGAAGAGATGCCCAGACTTCCCGATCCATGCTCACCTACTCCAGCTCTTCATGGGGGATCCCAAGGCGTTCCCAGGACTAGGCCAGCTTAAAGACATTTCAGCGTGTCCTAGGTCTTTCCTGGGGGCCTCTTCCCAGGGGGACATGTCCGGAACACCTCTCGAGGGAGGCGACCAGGAGGCATCCGAAACAGATGCCCGAGCCACCTCAGCTGGCTCCTTTCGACGTGAAGGAGTAGCGGCTCTGTTCCAGGCCGATACAACGGCCGCATCACTGCAGACGCTGCACCGATCCGTCTGTCAATCTCACGCTACATTCGTCCCTCATTCGTGAACATACTTGAGATTCGAGATACTTGAATTCTTCCTTCCCCTTTAAGCAAGGACACTCCACCGACCTGGAGAGGGCAGGCCACCTTCTTCCGGTTGAGAACCATGGCCTCAGATTTGGAGGTGCTGATTTTCATCCCAGTCACTTCACACTCGGCTGCAAACCGCCCCAGTGCACGCTGAAGGTCTTGAGATCCTGTGGTTCCCAAACCAAACACCCTCTCGCCCCTTACTGCGCCTATAATACGTTTGAAATAACCAAATAACTACTTCATACTCACAAAAGTATCACTGGAGAGAATCCATAACTTATGGTGGTTCAATGGTTTGTGATTGTTAGAAATACAGTTTATAAGCACTTGCGTCTCCTTTCTTCCTTTTACCTTCACAACATGATGATTATTTTCTCATGTCGCTTATTGATTCTCGGAGAGGTCAGTTTTTGACCCTGGGTGTGTGAGTGTATATTTTTAGTTCCACTAGAGGTGTTTTAGCTGTCCCCGATGCACCCTTTTCCCATCTGTTGGGAGTCGCATATGCTCATGTGTCTGTTGGAGCGATATGGTTAGGGGATTGCCAATCATCCTTGCACTATATAGAGAGATTTTTGGGTTTGAAAGCATTGACTAGTGCCTGGGGTAATGATGTCATGTGTGGGTTTCTGCTTGTTCGGCTCCATGTTTTGTGAAGGAAAATGCAGCTCTAGAGAATACATCGGTAAGTACCAAATTGTGGAATCTGAAACCACTGTTGAGTTGGCGTGTTCACAGTTAATGAATGAACTGAGCAGGAAAAGGGTGGAGGGGTAAAGATGAATGGGAGTCAGAAATAGCGTTCTGTTGGAGGCTTCTTACGGGACAGAAAGATAGAACAATCGATTCATGAGACATCACAACAATCTGAAGAGCCTATGGTTTAAAATTGAGTTATGTACGCCAAGTGAACATGGTAACTGTCAAAATGCTGATTTTTAGTCTTAGTTTTTTGCTAATTTCTCTGTAATTCCTGGACCAATCCACATGAAACAAAAACTGTCACAAAGTTCAATGTCTTCTCTGTCCGCACATATGAACTAAGATCTAATTATTTTCTCATATAGCGGTCCAAAAGTGGAGACAATATTCATAAACATGTGCGTGATGTTGGCCAGTAAAGGTGTTCCAGCCATGAGAATAATATGGCAGGTTTGTGAATCCAATCACTATAGCCTTTTACAAAACACGTGTTCAGACGGCTACTAGGCGGCTCACTCGAGAAGAGCTGCTTGTGTGCACACGGGTGCACCCACCATTTCCAGCCGCAAGAGATCCTTCCCTGGCCCTAGTGCTAAGTGCGGCTCAAAGTGCTCTGTGCATGGAGGAAGAGCCGTCTGAAACAGCTCTTTGGGCTTGACAAAAAACAGGGGAAGCCGATGACGCACATACGGGGATAGCCTGACCACTCCTGCAATGTAAAAAGGCGAACAGGCTCTCTTCAAAACGCTGTTTTAGCATGTTGTGAACTATTTATGAATAAGCCCCCTTAAAACCCACACCCACACCAAATATTTGAAATCTGCCGTGAAAGAGGCGTGCTCGCTAATCCAACTCCAACTGGCTACGGGGGAGGAGCCACAGTGATACCACACAAAAAAGTTGGTTTGGTGTTTAGTTGCTCATTTCGAACACGCTGCTTCCTCTCTCTCCTCTCAGATCACGTCACTGTGGTGCTTGGGTCACCGTCTCCAAAAGTATCAGGTCCAATGCATGCAGCCGGAGCAGGGTCAAACAAAGTATGTGCCCACAGTCTGATAAGAACCGCTAGTTCAGTGCCCTCTCCTCCAGCTATGTGTCAGTCTACCCCCTGAAAACTCTACAAATGCCCACGCCTCTTTTTGGGATCACCCGGGCCATCACCTTGTGCATTTGTTTGCAAATTTACAGCAGAGAAACTGAGTGGGCTGTTTGTAAAAGGCTTCTCAAATACTGTTTATCACCCATAGAGTTGTATTGGCACCATAGAGTGTTGATCATATGGAGAGCTAATTGGCTAGTTCTGGTTGATGCTCGCTAGCATACAGGGATTGTTTGCGGAAGCTGGAAGTGCCCATTGACTTTTTGGCCCCTCTTTAACTCATTATTGGAAATAGTGTTGTTAATATGGCCTTCGTGTGCTTGTCCTACCATGCACTACACCGTCCTGTTCTTTGTCTTTTTATATTTTCAACATTAAAAGAGAAGCTAACTCGCACATACCTTAATATGGAATTGTTTCCAAAAAACAACATGGCGGCGCTCTAAATGCTAGCATGAATTTGGCTCATTAGCCTGCGCTGGAAACAATGGGGAAAGTCACGTGGGCTATGTCCAGGTATCAACGGTCTATGATTGGCACCTGCCCTCCCACTGAATTTGAATTATATAACGTGAACACAACCTATTCATGAATCAAATGCATGAAACTATGATCTGGAAGTCTATAATGGTCCAATGAAATGAAGTTGTGTTTTAGAAAATGTTACTTTCTGACTACACAGTGACCTCACAGATGATATCACTCAATAGGATTAAGCCATTTGAGCTGCTGCCTTTTGTGGCCTTTTTCTATAAATGCAAGCGACACCCAAATGAGAAAATCAAGTGAAGGTCTTCTTGGAACCAAAACACAATGACGATGCAGTTTATGAGAATTAATTTAGAAGACGGGAAATGAAAAGGTTTAGATAGGAAAATATAACTTGAAATTTGTATTTTAATGTAGTCTTAGCATCCGGCTGTTTAGAATACTAAACTTTCTCTAAGACTTTCCAGAAAAAATGTTATTATAGCAGCACATGTTGGAAAGCTCAAGTCACAAGGAACCAATTCATACATGCTTATCAATCCAGACTGTGTCCATCTGCTGGATCACAGATTGTATTCACTGCCTGCCTCAGATTAGTTTTGCTGTTTTAAGAACTTGGATATCCTTTGGTTATCTTAAACTGCTAATGGCTGAAGCAGGTTTGGGTCGGGGAGCAGGTGTGCGCTTCAAGTCTTTGTGGTGCTCAGGTGTTGACTTGAGCTTGTGTTTACGGGACATTTGACGAAGTCCAGGCGAGACTCGGCTCCTTGTATCTGACACATCAAACGTTCAATGTAAATTGAGTTTTGATTTAAAAGCTGTGTGACCAAATGTCCTGGGCTTTATTGCATGTTTGCGCGGCTGATGTACTGTCACAATCAATAAGGGCACCAGTGGGTTTACGCCGAACAGTCTCCTCTCCGTCCTGCTCCACCACTTAAGATCAAACATTGATTTTTGTCTAAATTTGATTTATTTTTGTTTTAACTTAAGAACATCCATATCTGATTTTGCCTCCAGACACAAAGTACAGTGTTCTGTAATAAATGTAGCTGAGCAAGTCCAGAATGATTCCCCTCTGTATTTTGATACAGAGGTATATGGTAAATGGTAGCACTTTTCCACATGCACTAGGCACTCAAAACTCTGTCAATTGGTATCACCCAGTGCTTAATTTGTAAATCCAGATTTTCAGGAACACTTGTGTACTGGGTGGATTTTATGGGGGAACAGCCCAAAATAATTGCATATTTAAAAGTTGTTGGAGTATTTTATTTCCCGGATCCAATAAAGCTCAAAATTCCGATTTCCCGGAATGCATTCCCCCAAAAGCCGGATCAAATTAAGTACTGGTATGGTATGGTAAAATTGTAACTAGCAGGACCGGGGTAGGCATAAATAAGCCTTTTGCTTCAGCCTACTCCGTTTGAGCAATGTTTCTTTTATTTTTTTTTCTCCTTTGTATGATGTATTTAATTCTGTTTAAAAATTGCTCAAATAAAAGATGATGATGATGATGATGATGATGATGATGATCATCATCATCATCATCATGTGACTATCTTCCCGTTTTTGGCATGTAGGTCTGGCTGTGATATTTTTTCCAGGATGGGAAAGCCCACATTTGAGGAGAACGCTAGCTTAATCCAAACTAACCGTGACTCTGACCTTAAAATTTGTAAAAAAAAAAAAATAATGGGAAAAGCCTGCAGGCTAATCTGCAGAGGACAGACGTTTGTAGATCGGTGTTTTTTACTTAAATTCTCTTTATTTTGTTTTTTTTATATTAGTCAGGCTCTGCAGGTCCTCGGTGAACTTGTCCAGCTTGCTGTATATTTAGTCAATTTTAGCTTAGCCATAGCTTGAAGTATCGGCGAGTCGCTGTTGGCTGCTAAGTCGTGGCTAACGTTAGCTTGGGCTCGCTGGGTATTAGCTTTGGCGGACAACGCTTTCCTGGGAAGTCCAGACATGTCCCTCCCCTTATTTTGTCGGATATGAACTGTGTCCTCTTCGGATGCTGAACATGTAAATCACAGCCACAAACATCGAGTCTGGAGGGGGCAACAAGGGGAAAGGTTAGAGAGCTGTTCCAAGCGTGGTTACTCCACCGCCATCTTCTTTGTGTCATAGATTGGTGCTTTTAAAACTGCATACACATAAGCTACTGATAACATAAGCCACTATATTTATTTATTTTTGGGGAGTGGGGGTGCAAACTGTTTTCTTCTTCCTAAGGTGGCGTCACAATAATTGAGAAACACTGGGTTAGGTCATTATGAATTAAGTTTCAAACTTATACATCCATGGTTTCAATGCCATTCACACTGGCGGGCATTTGGCTAATGAGAATGTTACCATGTGACATGAACTGACTAATTAGGAGCAAGTTATGGCAAAATAGCATAAATAGTTTAAAAAAAAACGGTCCCAGCTACGTACTGCCTTGTTTAGCAGTGGTTTCACTAGGGATAATTTTTCTCAGTCATTTTGAAGGGCAGGGTTGTAAAAAAAAAAGTGCGTCATGAGCTATTTTTATCCTTCATTAATCTCTCATTATACCTATAATGTCTGTAAGAAAACACAGATTGCAGAATAAATGGATGCAAATCTAAGAATGATTTGTGAGCAGAATCATGGAACATGAATTTGGAAACTACACTGTGTTAAACTTGTGCATAAAACTCTCAAAGGATGACGATGGCTTGGTTTTCAATCCTTCAAAATGAAGGATAGCCTTCAAAAATTTCTGTCAGAGCTAAAAGTATTCTGTAATTGATGGAGAATTTTCGGTTAATGCAACCTCTGGTTTGCAGTCACATGTTCTCATCGTGCAGCATCAGTCGTGGGCCACGGAAGTCCCCTCAGTAACAATCCATGAATGACCAAGACAGTAGGGTGAGCTTCGTCTATAATCCTGTTCAAACATCAACGCAAAACTGCTAACAACTCTGCAACATCAACACAAGTCTGCTCTTCAGTGATTGGTTACTTCGCTTCCTGTGTGCCTGCGTATACGCTCCACCCAAGAAATGTTGACGCAACAGTGACCAGATTAAAAATGCACCAAAATCTAGTAATCTGATATAGTGTAAAAGACTATGTGAATAATCTCATTTACCATGTACATTAATTCTAAGGCTGATGATTTGAGAGTGTTTCCGTTCATAATCAGCGTGATGCCTGGACAGTGTAGTTGTGAATTTAGTTTTAGCGTGCGCCCTCTACATTAACTGGAAAAGGCCCTGAGGCTAAATTAGCTGTGCATCGATGTAAATGCTTGTGTGCATGTGTAATTTGAAGGGTGGCCATAATCAGGTTAATGGCAACAGGAAATGGGGATTCTCAGACAGCTGGAGAGGGGCAGCAGAGGAAGTGAACAAAGGAGAGAGGCAGAGACCCAGGGGTAATGTTTCTTGGCTGGAGGTTTCTAGTCAGTCTCACAGTTCATCTATGTCACTGCTGGGAAATTTCTGAAGTGGACTCTCTCACAAATGTGTGTTCAGTCTTTAAACATGCATACCATGTTTTATACAGAGCTCTGTTCAAGGGAAATCAAGAGAGTCTGAATGGTTTTGGCTTCACTGTAATCTCTGTTTAAAGGCACTATACCTGATTTTTTAATTACAAATAATGAAAGAGGGAGCATGTAAATTGAATTGATAGTGATGTTCCAAACACATTCCTAACTTTCCTAACACATTTCTAAAATCCAATTTCTTCATGGATAAGATTTTAGGAGTACATTTTACAACTTGCAGGGTCACTTTTTAGGGTCACTGTCTCAGAAATGCAAGCAAAGTAGCCTGTAAACAAAAATGGCCAACATATATATGAAAAGAAATATTCCCACAGATGTCTGAGTTTAGAATATCGAAAGGAGGGATCAAAACAAAATGTATTCGGACCCTAGCAAAACAATCAGGTATAGTGCCTTTAAGGGACATAGACGCAGTTTCTTTGGAATAATTATGTATTGTATTAAGGACGCTGTATCGAGATACACTTGTATATGTATCGTATCGTGAAGTTGTTGGCAATACCCAGCCCTAATTTAAAATGAGGACAGTGACACACTTTTTCTGATTTGGGCTGTGATGGCCCGACACAGGATTCAAGAGGTTATATACAGTAAATCCTGTGAAATACAAAGAAACTACAACAGCTTTAAACAAGCCACCTCATTTAGTTTTAGTTTTTAGTTTATTGTTTATTGAAACAGGGGCAATGCACAAAACCATTAGTCTTTACAAAAGAAGAGATGATTTGCACCAGATTTAACTAAGTAGCTATTTTCCATCTGCAGTCCCTGGGCAGGTGAGTACACAAATGCAGATCTGCAAATCTAATCTACAATAAAATCACTATAAGATACATTCAAAGTTTTTTTCTAAAGTGTCTAAAAATGTTTGGAATGGAATCAAGTCGTATAACCTTTTAATAAAATATCTATTCTTCATACTATTTTGAAAATATTTAGTGGGCAGTTAGTGTGAGACGTCTGGAGCCCATGGACATCACCAAGTCCTGGGCCTGCTCCTCAGTCTGGACCATGGACATCACTTATTCCTGGGTTTGCTCCTCAGCCTGGAGCCTGTGGACATCACTTAGTCCTGGGTTTGCTCCTCAGCCTGGAGCCCGTGGACATCACCAAGTCCTGGATTTGCTCCTCGGTGCTGCTGGGCCAGCACCAAGTAATTTCAAATTTCATTTCTATGGCACATTTAAAACAACTACAGCTGACAAAGTGCTGAACTAAAAAGCTAAACAAGGTCAAACGATCAGAAAGTCCAGTGGTGGATCATGATGGTGTTTCAGCTTCTGTCCAATTACTTTTGAGCCTCTGAAGAAGAGACCGAATGACTTTGAGGAGCTGTATTTCCTGAACCCTTTCTCCGATTTGGATGTGAATACTCTCAAATCAAAGCAGAGAGTCTGTACTTTAAGTCGGTGTCAGTAATGTAACTGTAGCTTGAAGAACTTGTGCTAAACAGAACAAAATTCTGGTCACATTATTTATGGACCTGACTGTAGAGATATTCATTAATGTTAATATAACCCACCGCTAATTGTTTTTCATATCAGCAGCTTTATTATTTATTATTATTTATAGTATGTGGTCCCTGTCTGCACGCCATTTTTAACCCCACTGATCCCTCTCCTCCTCTGCGCTTCTTCACAAGTGATTAATTTGTACTTCAGGAATTTTCTTGCGCTCTGGAAATGAACAGCGTCATTGTCGTGCTGCACAATAAAATATGTCTGGATTTATGTAGAGTCTGTGTGATATGCTCAGTGCATTGACAGACAGACGGAGATAGAGGAGGATGGAGAGAGAAAGGGTCTTTGTCCGGGAGTTCAGATGGGACCGAGGGCCAAGAGCTTCACATTGATGTCCTAAATTCCACTGGTGCCCTCCAGAATGACTCTAAGTGTGGGTGTGTGTGTGATATGGTAAGTATCATTCACAGGGATTTGAATGTATTGTAACAGAAGTATTTTGTCTGTTATGAAGCTCAAACGGAGTGTTCCTTTTGTTCGTTAGCACGCAGGAGTTTTAGTGAGTCAATGGCTGTTTGGATTTCACCTCAACCAGAAGTGAAAGGCTGCTCTGGGTTTTTACAATTGTATGTACAGTGAAGTCCATAAATAATAATTTTGTTCTTTCATCTGTTTAGTAAAAGTTCCCCAAAGTACAGTTATTACGGTATTATGTTTTGGGCAGGGACGGTCTGACACGTGGAGCCCATGGACATCACCAAGTCCTGGGTTTGCTCCTCAGTACTGCTGTGCCAGGTCTTTACTGCAGTTCTGCCATCAAGTCAAGTCATTTCAAACTTAAGATAAGATCATATTTTTTTGATCTTACAATGGAAAAAATTGCTGATACTGTAGCGCAGAAGGTTCCAGTTTCGATCCCCGCGGCGTACAGGGATCTCCTCATGTCTGCGTAGGTTTCCTCCAGGTGCCCGTACCACCAAAAACATGTACAATAGTTCAGAATGAATGAGAGTGAGAGAGTGAATGCAGAATGGCAACCTGAATGAGCGTGAATGGATATTATTGTACCGGCAATACAGTGTACTGTATCGTTACGGAGCACTTGACAATACGTGTATCGTATCGAGGCACCTGTAAAAATCAATCAATCAATCAATTTAGTTTAGTAACGCCCAATATCACAACAGGAGTCATCTCAAAGGTCGGTCTGGACAAAAAACAAATCGATGTCAGACATCAAGAATGATCAAAATAAGTCACACACAAATGAAATGTCACAACCAGATGCAATGTCCCGTAAATAAGTAAATCAGACATAAGCTTAGAGTATCCCACATCCTTAGACCTTCCTCCACGGCGAGGAACAACCCTTAAACCACATGGGGAACCATTTTGGGGAAGGATCCACTCCTATGGACGGATGAGCCAGTGATGAATTTTTGACCAGAGTTTTCGACCAGAGTCCAATGGCTATGTCCGGCGAGAGTTGCAGAGGCCATTAAACTGGGAGATGGCCTCAGGCATATAATTTGCATATCGTGACACGCAAATTATAAAAGAAAATGAATTAAATCTGCTTGTTTTACCCCATGGTTTATTCATAACACATCACAACACGCTCACTAACTACTGCAAATGCAGGTTTCAGTTGCTGAAGATACTTAGCATAATAAAAACTACTATTTATTCAAAAATTCTTCAGTCTTCATCTGTACTCTGTAGTTGAAATGTAGGACGTTTCGATCTTACTCCAAAGATCGTCATCAGCTACTGAAGGCCTCAGTAGCTGATGACGATCTTTGGAGTAAGATCGAAACGTCCTACATTTCAACTACAGAGTACAGATGAAGACTGAAGAATTTTTGCCTACGATGGACAACTCCTGTACGACTGAGAACCTACACAAACATAATAAAAACTACTATTTATTGAACCTATGAGATCATTTTTCTTCAGTTTCTTTGGAATATGTATTGTATTATGGACGCTGTATTGGGATACACTTGTATCAGGTATGTATCGTATTGTGGACCCTATATCGGCATATCGTGAAGTTGTTGGTAATACCTAGCCCCAGTCTACAGTGTAGCGTTTTGAAAAACTTGGTAACTAAGCAGGCTTGAAAACATTATTGTTATTATTATTAATTTACTTGTTAAAAAACCTCTTAAGCCTGATGCCTTTTTCTCCAAAAATCATTTATTTACATCATAGGTGCACGTGGCTAATCTTGGTGTCCAAACATTTGGTAGAGTTTAGGAATGACGGTGGAAGTGAAATAATAATAAATGAGGTTGCAATGGGTTGGCCTGAAAAAAACAAACCCACACATTTTCCCACAAAAAGGCCTCTTTCCTCCCTGTGGTGCAGCAAATAACAACAGAAATTCATAATTCGACATCAGATGTCACTAATTTGCAACTTTTGAATATTTTGCTGCGTAAAACACATCAGTAACTGTTAGTAATGGTTAAAGCAGCTCTTAAGAACACTATTTAGGAATACACAATAGTTAGGAAATGTGCCAGATAATAAATAATAAAACGGTCTCTTATGTGCAATGGGTGAACAATATACAGTTGTGGCCAAAATGTCAGGGTATGTAAACTTATGCATTTCATTGAATATGAATAACACAAAAACCTTTATTTCTCTCATGGTTAGTGGTTGTGTGAAGCTTTTCAGCTAGAAAGTAGTCAAATGTCCCTGATCAAAAGTTCACATATTGAGTCCTGTTTTGTCAGAGAGTCGTGTATTTCAGCTGAAGTGAGTTTTTCTTTGCTCCTGAACAATATCCCTGGCAGTTGTTGAAGGTCATGTAAACATTAGATCGGGGACATTTGAGTAGTTTCTGTTTCATTATGATTTGGGAAAGAATATTTTTGTATTATTCATATTCTATGAAAAATGGCCAAAAAGCACAACTGTACATAAGTTAACACAAGTCAATTTAAGTGTATGCGGCCTAAATCTAACTACTTTTGCACTTACAACGAGAAAAGGAAATACAAGTAAAGTGAGATTTATTATCTAATCTTAAATCTGATGATATTTTGTTTTTATTCAAGTTCCAAAAAACTTGCAAATGGCAAACACATACTCAAATCCAGGGCCAATGTATTCTACTCATTTCTAGATTAATTTTTGCAGTGTAGTCTGATTAGACGGTCATGATTTCATCTTTATAGACTTATGTCATGCTTATTCAACAATACTTTTGTGGGGAAAAACAAACTACATTTCTCACTTCTCATGTGGGTTGCTGTGGGTGATGGTAGTTGAGCACCAGTGATATTACACCTCAGATTTGCCTCCCAAAATCAAGCTGCAGCTACAAATTTCCACAGTGTCAGCGCATATATTCAAACATCCTGGTCCTAAAGCCTTAATTGAATCAGCTAAACGGCGCTCTTAGCTGTAAATCAGATCTTAAAAAAGGAAAAGAGATGTATTGGTTGATAGACAGCACCATAGATACTTCTAATTACTTAGTTGGAGATAAGGAAGTTATCTTAATTTCAGGAGCAGGACCACACCTCCACGCCCCTTTCCGGTCTCCCCTCTATTTAAGCAGCCTGTCCACTCACCTCGTCCTCTCGTATCGTCTCAGTGCCCCACCCTCCTCACCCTCATTTATTTCATCTTATTCTTTTTCAGATATCGGGGGATACAGGCCCGGGAACCCGGCCCTCTCAGAAGCCAAATACGCTGCTCATGTTTTACGCCTCGCTTCGTCCTTTTCCTAATAATTCTTTCAGCTTCATTCATGTCTGAGGTTGTGGCTCTTGCTAGTGAAATACTAGATAATTATAACAGGAAGTACAGTTGTTCCTGCTGCTTACACCTCTCCAATGACACAACAAATAACAACAAGCAAACTCTAAAGATGATTTTTTGGGATGAGAAACCTATATAAGATCACGACAATATGGAAAAACGGTCAGCATCCATCCATACAGACAGCGGGCCAACAAAGAAGATGAGCTATTCAAGGTCCAATCACAAGCCTCCACATCAACGAGATCGAAACTTCCGCAAACTTGTTCAGCAGATTACTCTCTTACGCTTTTACAAGGCGCTACGAATAAATGTCCGCAATGATAATTTATGCGTGTGATTTGTTTAACAAGATAAGAGCTGGTCATAAAGCCCCCTCTTGCCTCTGATGCTGATACCGCTGTTTGTTTCTCACACATTAAACGTGAACAGGTGATTGTGCGCTTCCAGGAAACACTTTTATGGTTTAATCTCAGCTCTTGGCACTTCATAAAACCGCTCTCATCACATCTGCGGCATTAATATTTCATTTCCTCATCGCCTTATTTGATCTCATTATGTATTTTAAAGTTGGATTCCACCACAGGCTTTGGGCAAGAAGTTGAAACGGCATAATGAATTGTTCGGGAGCGTCTTAAAAGTTTAATGTCGACCTTGATGCAGAGCAGGGAGGAGTTGTGGATGTGTGTGGGCACTTTTATTCATGGGCTTGCATCGTCCTGCCACAGAAGTATACAAAAAGTGATAAAGAAGTATGCAAAATTTTCATGAAATAGGTACATTTGCTGTAGAGTTTAGTCAGTCGTTTTAAGAATGCTGCCAGTGGGGTACGTTTTGTTTTTTTACACTTAGATTAAGAAAAAACATCTTATTTCAAGTAAATCAAGAGTTTCTATCTAATTTCTAGTGCGATG
>OMNZ01043250.1:0-25133 GCA_900303255.1 Lesueurigobius sanzi | reverse complement strand
TTGTAGACCTTGTTTAGTTCTGGTTTAGTCTTGGTTTAGACCACCTTGTTTGGTTCCAGTTTAGACTTGGTTTAGTGGTTTACTCGTTTAGAGCTGGTTTAGTCTTGGTTTAGACCTAGTTTAGTCCTGGTTTAGACCTTGTTTAGTCTTGGTTTAGACCTTGTTTAGATCTGATTTAGTCCCGGTTTAGACCCGATTCAGACCCAGGTTTCTCTTGCTTTATCTCTGATTGAGTCCTTGGGTTCAGACCTGGTTTAGTCATGGGTTTAGTCCTGGTTTCGTTCTGTCCCTGTTTTAGTCCTTTTTAGTTTGGTCCTGGTTTGCAGCTTGATTCCAGTCTGGTTTACTTCTTGGTTTAGTACTGGTTTAATCCAGATTCAGCCCGTGATATTGTCCAATTTTGGTCCTGGTTCAGACCTAGTTTTCTCCTGGTTTGTTCTGGGAGTGGAGAAAGTTAGTATTTGAGCTCAGAGCTGAGTCAAAGACAAAAAAAACACTGAATCACGATATGACTATGTTCCCAAAAAGCAGATCATAATGGAGATCAGATCACAATTTGATTTTTATCATATCGCCCAGCCCTACATGAACCAAAATGAACGCGAACAAACAGTTTAATTCGGACCACACACGTAGTTCAACGATCCATTAATTTGTTGTAGACGATGTGCCACTTTTCTAGGAGCTGGTTTGATTTTTATGCTTGCCTTGTTTTTTTTTTTGTTCTTCTCGATGGCTGTCTTTCCTCTGTACATAATTTAAATTAAATGTTTGCTGCTGTTTTTACACGTATGTAACCGTGCATGGATTCTTCTAATAATCAGACAAGAAGCATCCGATTTCTGGTTTTGACCCTGTTTCTTCGTAGCTCCCCATTCTACACTGTTGCCGTGTAATACCAGAGGTTGTACACCTGACTAGTTTGCATGTGAAAAGAGTTGAGTTGTGCATGTGCCTTTGACGGGGTAGCTTTGGGTTTATATGTTGTGTTTGTTTTTCCTGGTACTTAAGTTCTGTTGGGCCGGGGCTTGCCAAGGGGTTACTTTGGCCAAGCCCGTTTACTTGTCCTTTAGCGCCATTAGCCTCAATAGTTTGCTGAATGTCTCTCCCTGCTCTTCACCCACTTGTACACAATGCTGTCCTGTCTGAAAGAGAAACGAGGACTGCTACACAAATCAAAACTACAGTCAGTGATTCACACTAAACCTTCAAAAGTCAAAGAATGGCCTTTCCCAACATGAAGTACATGTTTTGGTACTTTATACGTTGTATCAGGTTCCAGACCTTTGTGTTTCTTGTACGTACAAACACAAGTCTACAGTCTGTCAGTCTCATGCCTTTTCACAGGGTAAACCTGAAGCAGTTGTCTCTCCGTTATCTAGTATTGTGTTTCATCTTTTAATTAAATTAAATTGTTTTGCATTGGTTATATTCTACTGTAATTTGTGAATGGCTGTTATTTTGAAGCAATAAATCCTGAGGGGACAAACCTACATAAAAAGTTTTAAGGTGCAATAATTCAAATATAAATTATACCTTAATAGCTGCCTTATGGTGTCCTGACATTACATGACACAATTTGAATAATGAAGTGTTTGTGTTTGTTTTCTGCAGACGGGCCACCAGTAGTGGGTCACTATGATATTTCAGGCTCTGATTCAAACCAGGAGAGTATGAATGTGGAGGCTGTCCGGCCCAGCGTGATAAGGCATGAGCTAAAAACACACAGAGGCCAAGTTATGGCAGTACCCTCTGGGTGTATAAGAGCTCTGAGCTCACTCTCAGGTCAGTTACAAACCCGGTGTCTGTGATGATTGGCATGAATTAACATGTTATTGGGAGAGACATTTTGTTCACCACGAGATACCTTTGTATGTCGGTGTCTTCAAGGCCCAAAAAGCTCCCCACGGCACTAGCTCTGTTTACAGTGTTCTGTTCTTCTATTTCAGGAAATGCAGAAGCACAACTGTTGCACAAGGAAAGTTCTCAACACAAGGGCCAGATTAGTATCACCACTTCTGACAGTGAGTTGGAAATTGTTGATGTGCAAGAGAAAGCACGGTAAAGACCCTGTCAAATTGAATACCTTTTCTTTGTTGTGAGAGTTTACTAATTATGTGTGTTTAAATCCAGTGGTGCTCATCCATATGGAGGGGTGATAAAGAGTTTATCCTCTTGGAAAGAAAATCCAGTTAATCAGATAAACAGCACCAATCAGTCACAGCTTTGGACATCAGTTTCTCCACAGCCCCACTGGGTTTCCCCTCCTGAAGTAGTAGACCTCACCCTTGACGAGGAAGCCGGACACAAGTACTTAATTTAAATCTATGCTGAAGACTTGTATTTTTATCAATTTCCTTGTTGACCTGTCCTCACCTCCTTGTTACGGTTGGGATTTTCACTTTTGCAGCTTTAGCTGCAGCTTCTAATGAGTTAGCCTGCTCCTGTGCACTGTTGAACAAACATAGCCATCCTACTGATGTAAGACTTTGGTATTGGGCTGCTAACTATGAATTTAGTTAACGCTGAGAGAATAATAAAAGAGCAATATCTTTATTTGAATACAAGGGAATATATACTAACTAGAAAGAGATAGTGGCAGCTGATGGATTTCTATCTGTTTATGATTAACAATAGTTGTTTTAAATAGTCCAACCACTGGGTTTTCCTTCTTGTTATTTTTTTATTCCCTCAAGGTACATTGAACCAATATTAAAGAACACAGACCCATCATGAAACATTGTTTCTGTGAGTAGACCGTACATGTTCCTTTAGATGATGCAACGTCTGCGGTCAGTGGTGAATGTACAGGTCTACCTACAGAGCAAGGTCATGACCTTTAGACTTGCATGCTTCTGCATGCCCTTTAACCTCTGGGATCCTGTCAGAAAATAAGAAGATGTGCATATTTTGAATTCTGCAAACCAAGATTGACCTGAATGCCTTGACAATATGCACTATTTCCCTTTTTTTGTTCGATTGTTTTTTTGTCTGAAAAAAAAATGTAAAGCAAAAGGTGTTTGTTTTTTTGTTTGTTTTTTTTTTCTTGTTTTTTTTTTTTTTTTTTACAAAAGAAAATTCTAATCAGATCCTCATGGATACCTCTCTATTGTGCCCGGGTTTAGACTGCAGTTATTGATATACAGGTATATTGCATAGAAAATGAACTGGTATACACTCACTAACAGACTTCATATCATGGAATAATGGCTGAACTGTGCAATTGTATTTGTGCTGGTCACAGAAGTCTAACCAAAGCCTCACCAATCATCCTCCTTTATTTGACCCACATGCGTTAAACTCAGTCATGTTAAATGTTACTTTGTACTTAACATGTGTTAAGTCATTTCTCTCTCGACAGTTGACCATTAGCCATTATTCTAGATTCACCACATTTTAAGATATTTCTTGAAGTCCTTACCACTTCACATCAGCTCATCATCCTTGTCTGTGTTGTGGCTACGGTTTTATAAAATTGCAGACACCAGCTCATGGTTTGTACAGAATTTTTATGTACAACTTGGTCTCTGTTGGATTCTGTCATTTTAATTGTCTTAAAATTCAAGTTTCCCTGTATCTTTCTATAAACTATTCATTTATCTTTTCATTTAAAAAAACAAATGAAAAGTGTCTTGCGTCTTTCAGCCATCGACCCCATTCACACGAAAGCTCAACACTTGTGTAAAAAATAAAATAAATATTGTGTTATTTAAATACAATATTGTGCACTTTTGTTTGTCTCCCAGATTTAACCATCTTTTATGGGATTTGGAAATGCCACCGTCAGTATGTCAGTCATATTTTATCTACATTCACTTGTCTCTTCTGAAATCAAGGCTAGGTGCAAAAAGGATTCGGTATCACCAGGGGTCAGGGTTCAGACTGTGACATCTGCCGCTAAAAGAACATATGGAGTTCATGTGAATGGATCAATAGAGTAGAGCCGTCTGCAGAGGCCCTTCCCCTAACTGAAGTCCTTTGGCCACCTCTTTTCACCCTGGAGGAGGCTGTATCAGCTGTATGCTAATTTTTACAGGGCAGTGAATGTGCTGGCTCAGGGGCAACCAGCCAACTCCATGTTCAGACGTCCTTAGTAGCCCAGAGTCCTCTTTACACTAGCCTACAGGGTCAGAAGTGCTGAAGAGTTCTCGGTTTTACTTAAAAAACTGAACATGGCCTACTACTGCTATTACACTGATCTATACTTAAGGCCTACATTAACCAAAACACGTCAGGAACTTTTTATATATTGAATTTCAATCTTGACCATTAAAGTGCACATGACAAATCTCACATAAACATACTTAATTGGGATTTATGTCAGATTTGACCAGTTTTGAATGTGTATTATTGATTCTTGGGCACAGGAAGTGACCTATAACTAGCATTTTTGTGATATTTCGCAATATAAGTTACAACCATTGGTATAAGTGAGTAGAGTTAATAGAGATTTCCCTCTCCCTATCTAGGCATGAAAATGTATCAACATGCAAGGGCGCCGTAAAGGGCTGGAAGGTTAGGACGATTCTAAGGGCCCAGGCTGATGAAGGGCCCAGAAGAGCCGCCCCGTTTTTATATCATTTTAAACAAGGACTAAACCAGGACTACACCAATGCTAAACCCGGACTAAACCAGGAGTAGCCTAAACTAGGAATAAACCAGGGCTAAACCAGAACTAAACCAGGTCTAAACTATCTTAGTACAAATTTCCATAGATATTTTCGTAGGCTTTAGGCCTTTGGGAATTGTAATAATGCAATGTGATTAGTACTATACAGGGTATGTTTATACGGTTAAATGTTATCTGTGAAAAATGTAGGGGGCCCAGAAATGTTTGTTTCCATAGGGCCCAGAAGTTCTGGCGGTGCCCCTGTCAACATGATAAATACTTACCACAGGAATTATTGCGTCAAACAAACAAACCTGCACAGTACAATATTGGATTCATTTTTATTTATCTCAATCCTGTTCAATTTCCGTTTGTTTTTGTTCTTTGGATATTCCTTTTCTAGAGCTACCCAGAGTTTAGTATATTTTTATTCAGTGTGCATAAGAGTTGTTTACAGTTTATTCATAGAGGCTAAGAGGCTTCTATTTTATTTTTTATTCTACTCCATTATTATTATTCACCTACCTGTTTGCCAACTTTTTTCTTCTTTGACGGCACATTTCCTGTCTTTTTGCGCCCCCCTGTGTGATCTTATCTTAAGAGCTGTAACAAGTACATTTCTCCACTGTGAGCTCAATAAAGTATTATCTTACTGATGCTTAGAATCTAAAATGAGGGTTTTAGTGCACGTAAGTAAACCTCTCATTGTTTGTAAACAATCTGGGCTTAGCTGGAGGCAGAAAGCTAGATCCCAAACTGTTTACATTGTAGCTGTTGTCATAGTAACGATAAACAAATGTCTAACTGTTGTTGTAAATATCAGATAAAACCTTATTTTATCGTCTCAAATGTCGTTCCTCTTGTTCTTGCGCCTTAAGCCACAACAGGACGACATTTTGTAGTTGTAGTTTTACACTTATAATCATTAGTTGTAGTTTAATCTTATTTTTCTTGCTCACTTCCTGCCTCCAGCTGATGTCACTGATGATGTAAGTAGGGAAAGGGTCCATTACAGGGATCTCCAACCAGTAGCTCTCCAAAGGTTTTCTACATTTCTACATACACTTGAGAGTCAAATTTTAGATGCATTTTTTTTTTTGTTCTGAACGAAAATCTCCAAACATTTAGGTGAATCTTGCAAAGTACAAAGCGGGAAATACTGTAATTTTCTTTTATCGTGTTGAATTCTCATCTTGGTCATCCATGTTTCATTGGAGCATTTAAGTAGCTCACTGCCATTTATGTTGCATAAAAGTAGCTCCTGGGGTAAAAAAAAAAAAAAAAGAAAGAAAAAGTTGGAGACCCCTGCTCTATTATAACACACAGTTGATGATTAAGCCTATTTTGGCCATTTTCACATTGGAAGTTTTGGAGGGTTGCACTGGGGGAATGTTTTGGAACATATGGGACTTTGTATTGTGACCCCCTTAAGCCCATCTGTCTCTTCTCCCAAAGGCTATATGCTATGTCCAAGACAATTGTCAATGGGTTTACATGCAGACCAAAGATCTGATCATAATCTGATGTCTGGAGTTCTCGGATTATTGAAACAGCATAATCTGAAATAGTACAATCTGATGAAGTCTATGATACATACATAATCTAATATATAGTAATAACTAGTGTTGTGGCCAGTAAATCAGTTCAAGCAGTGGGACGGCCGCGAGGGACAGCCCGCCTCTGTCCTGCTCTCATTGGTGGGTCTGGCCCTAAAGCAGCTCGGTCCTGTCTGTGGGGATGAAGTGATTGGTGGCTGTGCTGAGCAGCTCCAGGTCAGGGAGAGCTGTCTGTTTGAATGTGCCATGGTGTGAAGCGGATCATTTCCATGGACCATCTGCGTCGCGTTTACCCCCACAACAAAGAAAGGAGCCAGGATGGTGTTAGTACATGTCGGATACCTTGTCCTCCCCGTGTTCGGCTCAGTTAGAAACAGAGGTATGCCTCGCTCTATTCTCTCAACTCTCTCCTTTCATGTTCGTGTTTCTGATATTTAAACATTAATGCAGGCACCTGCTAGCAAACCCGCACACACATGAAGGCGATTACAGCCACACAAACACGCTTGCAGCTTTACTAAGAGCATTTAGTCCGTCAGTACACAACAGCCAGCGACGGCGCCACTGCCAACATTATTATTAGATGTGTTTTTATGTGTCCTAAATGGCGACAGCAGCTGTCAAATGGCAGCGGGTTTCTCCTCTTAGTGCGGCCCTGTTCGCTGTTTACGTGCCACGCTGCTGCCACAATTAACCCGATATGAGACCAATCCTTTTGTATGTCTATTGTACTAGTGTGTGATGGTAAATCACTACGTTTTATTCAATAACCTAATGTCTCGGCCTGCATCAATAATGTGGCTGTAGCTGTAGTAGCAATGTCCGTGACGATGGCAAAGCCTCTGTCCTAATGTGGCACATCAACGCTACACTATTTTGCTTTTGTGTCACATCCCCCAAAACCCAGTAATCCGTCTCCTCTTTATCTAGACTCTGTTTGAGCCCGTTTACAACTGGGCAGATTCAGTGGCATTTCATGTTTCCAAATTAAACGATGTCACATCCACACACTTTCTCTGCTCCTAAAAACTGATGTCAAAGTCACATAGCCCCGTTGACTCTGTGATGATTGCGTAATAATAATAGTTGGCCAGGAGCCTACATTGCTTAAGTACATACAGTAGCACCAATGACTTCATTGTGCTTTTATTTGTGTTCTTTTTCCTGTTTCATAGTATCGGGGCTGGCTCTACATTCCGCATTCTCAGACCTTTGTCCCCCTCCATTGTGTAGCTAACGATCATCTGCTGCTGTCTGCCGTAGCCTCTGCCTGTTTCTGCATCTAGCTGTGTTGTGAATCCCTTCTTCCTCATTTCCTCCTTCCATCTGAAGAAGACATTGGCATTTTAATCCGAGTTCCCACTCATACCGTATCCTTCTGTGTAACAGACTAAAGAATAACACCTTCTCTGTAGAGAACACTGTCTTTTAAAACTGTCATGTTGCTCTTTAGTGAATAACCCATTAGACTTTAGCTACTACCGACTGTCATTGTGATTTCCATCCAGTGTGGATAGACTACATTATGCTGTAAATTTCTGTAAAGTGGATACATTTTGACTGCTTATTTGATTACAAGCTTCTAAATCTTTCATGTGAAAACTGCCTAAACGAAAATTAGATCCCATATCTCAAATTAATGAAAACAGAATTGACAGCATGCTATAGTGTGTGTATAATCATTGGTTTTCATTTATTTATCAAAATTCAATTTATTATCCAAGTAATTCTACTGCTCTTGCTACTAAAAGAATACAAATGTAATTACAATATCTGAAAACACCAGAATGCTATCCATTTTACAGGGATGTGTATCCTGCACTGCTGTAGAACTCCTTCTAGAGTCAAATGTGTTTTATTCTTTGGTTGTGATTTTCTACCCTATGTTCTTGTATTAGATCCTAATGCATGGTCATTTACTTTGTTTTTATTTCTACATTGAACAGCAGATTCCAATGTAATTTTGTGTAGAGATGTCCTTGCTGTACTGAAATGTGCTGTAAGCGTACACATTCTCCCATTGGATGCTGCTTCTGTTCTCTTAACCTACAGAAAGCATGGTCAGGCCTTGCTCTATCTGATCTCTACTTGCATGGTATTCTTATGGTTGTATAAGGCTGTGTTACTCTTATTATTACAGTTATCACACAGTGCCGCACACACGTACTAATATTTTCCAATAAAGACTGTAGTTTTCTTCCTAACCTTCAGTGTGCTTCTTGCTGACTTCCATGCGTGCTTCCCTCTTCCTTCAGTATGTTCTGTCACTGAGACAAGCCCTCACTACATGTGCTCTCATTCCTCCGCTCTTTTTACTACACTTTTCACAAGTGGCTGCCAGTTTTCTTTGGAGTGGGACAAACAGCCGATCCATTTAATCCATTTATACACGTGCATGTCAATGCTGCATCACGACATGCAGAGATTCAATCTCAGAGCCTTCATTACTTAAGTCAGAGGAGGATTTTCTGGACGGCAAGAATACAGTCTGCATCTGAATATTGATCATGTTCGATACAGGTGTAGCTTTCAAAGTCTTGGGTACAATCGTTGGATATAATGTGCATCCTCAAAAAACATTACATATATTGTCGGTGGGGCTGGGTATCGTTATTTTTTTCCCCGATACCTGTACTTTAACGATACCTGGTTTACGTACCGATACCTAAATGATACCTTTTCTATACTAAATTATTTGTCATTTACACAAAAAAGTAAATATCTAGATAAGATGAATTTGGGCCATTTAAACTTATTTGTCTAAATTTGAGCTGTTTTGACGAGTTAAGATTTAGTGGCTCATTTGGCCTGATTCTAACCACTTGTTCCAATACATTTCTACTTATTTCCTTTATTTAAATGTATTTGCCAATGGGGTAAGAAATGTGGCCTTAAAATCTGTAAAAATTGTCATGAAAAAAGATAAACAATCTAGATCACTGTTTCCCAACCAGGGGTACGGGGACCCTTGGGGGTACGCGAGAGCTTAGAGCAGGGGTAGGGAACCTATGGCTCGGGAGCCAGATGTGGCTCTTTTGATGACTGCATGTGGCTCTCAGATAAATCTTAGATGACATTTCTTAACTCAGTGAGTAATAGGGGTTATACAGTATTTCATTAAAAATCAGTGTGGGCTTGTTTAGGGTTTTCCTGAAGACGACCACGTCCAGCTGTAGATCCAGAGCGGTGCATTATGGTCCAAATGCATAAAATACAATGTTGGTCATAAGATACGATTCTTCTCCACATGAGCATTGTCCAATCAATCAAAAATTCCAACATGTAAAAACATAAAGTTGTCCAGGAACAGTCCAAATACCAAAGGCTGCTCTGTGGCCGTCAAAGTGAAACTTAACAAGAGTGCTGTTCACATTGGGGCACATGATTTTGTTTATCATTAAAAAAAAAACAGATCATTAATACTGCCTAATAATAAATATTTATTATTGCATAACTAAATGGTTACACCCCTAGTAATAACTATTTTATGTATTGGATAACTCCAGTATAACATGGATAACTCCAGTATAACAACGTTGCCAAAAAATAATTTTGTTGTATTCAGAGTAAAAAAAATATTGTATGGCTCTTACAGAAATAAATGTTAATATGTGTGAGTTTTTTGGCTCTTTCAGCTAAAAAGGTTCCAGACCCCTGGCTTAGAAGGAGGTACTTGGAATGATTTCAGATACAGAATAAGATAAAACTGAATTGTATTTTTGATTATTGTGTTCAAAGAAAAGCTATAAAACTAAGATTTGAGTGTAAAGAGTGAGAGTTTGAGAATATTTAGTAGCCTTTTTGCTGACAAATAGGAGTTTTAGACATTCACTTTCTAACTAAAACCATCGAGGCAGAGGGTACTCGGAGTATAAATGAAAGGCCCAAGGGGTACGCAAGACAAAAAAAGTTCTGATCTAGACAAGACTCATTCTCAAATCAAGTCATTTATACTCGTGCTGGATGTTTAGTTTTGTTGTAGAACCATAAAACAGAACAATAATGGTCATATATTCAATAAACACTGTTTATTTGAGTGTTTTTATCATTTTATTTGAGCTGAACTCCTAAGTCACGTCCTTTAGTGCCATCTCAACACCCACCAGGCAGAGAAATTTGCTTTCCTTTTTCAATTCCTGTAGTACCTTAATAATTGTTTCGATACGCTTAACGGTACCCAGCCCTACTTGTCGGCCCATTGCTTAATTGCAAAAAAAGGTTGCATTTAAAGGTCTCTAGGAAAAGAACAAACAATTTGGATGCTCATAAAGGAGGTTTTCTTTCGTTGAAAAAATAGAAAATCACAATGAAACAAATCTGTTTGGGCATTTATGCGAAGAGGCATGCGTTCTTCTTAAAATGACATTACACACACAATATAAGATAAGATAATATAGTTCTTTATTGATCTCACAATGGAGAAATTGACTTGTTACAACAGCTCTTAGGACCGGGTCACACAGGGGTGCGAAAAGTCAGGAAATGTGCTGCCAAGAAGAGAAAAATATGAGGAAAAAGGCAATTATTGATAACTGTTGAATGTTGCAATAACGAACCATTTCCACACAATATCTTTAGTTAAATGTATGTAAACAAATGTAAGCAATTTGGGTCTATTCACCAAACTGTGACGAAATAAGAAAATAAATATAAGAAATAAATAAAGAATAAGAAATAAAAAATAGTAGTTCAGAACAAAAAAACTATAATTCAACTAAACAAATTACAAAAAAACGAATGCGATGATAATCAGTGGAAATATATTGTGCAGGCCTGAAACAAAGAGCGACTGAGACGTTTAAGATCTGAGTTTAAATAGCCGTCCCTCTTGAGTCTTGCAGCTGTTCTCTTAAATAGTTGAGGGTATTTATTTGCAGACATGAGGCGTCTCGCATTTCTCTCTGGTCCAACAGCTGCATTTCTCTCTTCATATATTATACAGCTCGACTTTTTAGTTCAACGCCACACATTACCCGCTCTGATTTGACCTCAGTGAACCAACATTATCAGTGAATATGGTCCACAAGTTATAACCAGTAAATCAAAGCAATCCTAGCAGCCAGTAGTTTTTGATTTTGCCTTGTAGTGGCCTCAGTTTTGTGTGGCTGCTGTAAAAACTGGTGTGCACGCGTCTCCCAATGAAGACCAGCGGGCTAAGCATAAAAGACAGGATTATGAGTGAAAGAGATGTCCCTGTAAAGCCGCTGCAGTCATCAGGAGGGGGTAGAGACGAACAGGCTGAGTGCTGCAGTTGGCGGTGGGCGGGGCTTGCTGTCCGTCACTCACAGACGCAGCCGCGGTGGGGGAGGGGCTGTCTGCAGCAGCATGGGTGAGTATTATTCAGCCACGCTGCTGCAGACAGAGATGTTACCTCTGAGCAGCAGTGGATGAGGGCACTGGGAGCTCCGGTCTCAAGTAACTTGGGCTGGGTTCCTTTTCTCTCTCGATACTAGTATTTTAACGATACTTGGTTTACGATACCGATGCCTGTACTAAATGATTTGTCATCTACACAAACAACTAAATATCTAGATGAGTTTAAATGACCCAAATTCACCTTATTTATTTAAATCTGAGCTGTTTTGACAAGTTTTAGTGGCTCATTTGACCTGATTCTAACCACTTGTTCTAAGGTGTTGTCCTTTTTTGGCAGTTTTATTTTCCTAATTCAAGCGAGATTACCTTAGAATCAATGAAATAAGCCAAATAATGTAGATGGCAGTAGTTAATATGGCTAATCTAGTCAAAACCCCACCCCCAGTAAGTGCTGTGTACTTACTGCCATTAGAGATACACTAAAGCCATCTGCGACTTCTGAGTGTTCATATCATTTCACTGTTATATTCAGGTGTCACTCAGACCGTGATGAGACGGAGCAAAAATAAGTTTTTACTGACCTGTTCAAATCAAGCTAAAATCATGGCAAGTCTCATTCCAAGTTGAGTTTTTGTATTGTATCAGCTAAATCCTTTACACAAAGAAATGCACATGAAGTTGGTTAAAACTCAACTTATGTTTATGTGAATGATGTGTAACCTCCACAGAACCTGAGGACCCACTTATTCTATTAGCATACAATCTCAGTGATACAGCGGGTCTAATTATAGAACATTTGTATCAATTTCACAAACTGCAGGTTAGTTTTCTAGCATTTAGTCTGTGACAGTGGCCCTGAAAAGTGACCCTGCAAGTTTGAACACATTTCTTCACGGGATGAGTTGAAGAAAGTTGAGAATGAGTTTGGACCATCACTGTCATTTTAATTTACTTGCTCCCGCCTTCATTGTTTGCAATAAAAATAAAAATCAGTATATGGCCTTTAAATGCAGAGGTGTTTAGAGCAAAATATTCATGAGAACAACACTGTAAAAACAAATTCATGATGTCGATAATATGAAGCAAAAGAATATGAATAAATCTAGTTCAATTATTCAGTTATTTGATGTTCATATATGGGTTTCAAAGTGGACAAACTTGAGACACGTGTACAGGAGGCAGAAACCATATGCTTCCAAAATCACAGATCAGTTATTCTTATTAGATATCAGTTGTTTACATTGGTCCCACTTGAATAATGGCAACAATGAACCGCTGTCAAAGCTAGAAAATAGTTCAAAATACGTAGAAAACTCATCACCGCAGGAGGGGCTGCTTATTTACGGAAACTCACTTTAACTCACGTTCAGGCGAACCATGCAAAATATGTGTAATAATAATATAAATACTGGAATTAACGTTAGGTTTGAGGGTGCAGAGTCATGTATTTTGTGTTTGGCATGCAACAACGCCAACGGGAATATTCCCTAATATCGCCCATATAATAATAATAATGGCCTGATTACCAAGTTTCTCAAACCTCTAAATATATGAATGCAGCTCTCTGTACAGGGTGGTTTTACGATTAGGCCACAAGATTAACCTTAATACAAAATTATTTCATGTTGATAAAATATACTGTATATTTATGTCATGTCAAACACCATTTCTTTGTAAATAAAGAATAATCTTATCAGATATAAAATGAGCACCACAAATGTGTGCATTCTTGATCTCAACTTCGGACCATTTGGCTCGTTTGGTAGCAAGTCTTTATTCTTCTGTGAAGGGCCACCTGCGACCAGTTAAGTCCTGGGTTGTTCTATTTGTATCAACTACGCAACAAGATGGCATTGTGTTGTTTTTATATGAACACAAATGCTAGTACAAAGTATTCCAGGTGTTATGGCCCAGTCTGCGCACACATAGTAATTTAGTATGCACATATCACATGAAATGGGTCTATTCACATTGCTGTTTTCAATTAAGACTTATATTAAACACGCTATCAATATTTTTCTTTTTATCTTGAAATCCTCTTGGGACCCGCTCAGTGCTTGCAACACCCTGTGTGGCGGGGGCCACTGTTTTAGAGGGGGGGGATGAAACAAATGAAATGAAAACAAAATGAGGTAATGCTCGGAGGCTGACAACTTGTTTTGTTTAATATGTAGCCTGTGGTGTCTCTGTTTATTTATCTCATCAAGTGCCATCCATTTTGACAGGACAAATTGTGTTTGAATGCTTACCTAAATGATCAGCCTTCTCTCAGACAACTGTAGCTCAATGGTGATGAGTTGCATTTATTTTCAATAGGAGCACACTTTACCAGGCATCAACACAGCCATGCTACCTCCTGCCGACACTTTCACCTAGGTGCTCCGCAGACCCCGTTATCAACTGAGTTTCCTGTAGGACATGCTAGTCAGGCTCCACAGAGCGGCCTGGCCCCCCACCTCCCGCCTGCACATCATCCGGCCCTCACTGCCCTCCCAGCGCCACCCCAGTTCCAGGACGTGCCGTCGCCCGCCTTTCTACCTCAGGCCTTACACCAGCAGTACCTCATCCAGCAGCAGCTCCTGGAGGCTCAACATCGAAGGATCCTCCCACACTCCAGGTAGTTGCCCAGCCACACAGGCGTCATGATAAACGGGGAGAGCATGTCCATACATTATTCCTTCTTTCCTTTGTGCAGAAGAAATCAGGAACGTATCCCGATGAACCCTCATAGACTGCGCTCAGGCTATGAGTATTCAGCACCTTTCCACGTGTCCCAGCCCATCACCCAGCAGCCTCGGTATCTGGCTGAAGGCACTGACTGGTGGGTAAACGGTGCAGCATACAGAGGGTTGAGGAAGTTTTCAGAGCTCTTCAGACCAAACATGAGAAAAGAAAAACACAATTTTTACAGTGCCATCATCACCTGGAACTGCAGGGGCATCCAGATCTTTGTCTGGTCAGAGGGCCAGGCCACAAAAGATACAGTATTATTTGAGTAAATTAAATTGAAAAGAATTGCTACGTATGACTAAGACAGGACTACCTGTGCAAAAAAACACTGCAAATGTGCTTTATTTGTTTGAAATGAATCCTATTTGGGCACAATTCTTATGTCGTGCATTTAGGAGAAGTAAAAGTGCAGATACAGGACCAAGGATTTACTTATGTAGTAAAAGTAAAAGTATCTGATAAAATTTCTACTTAAGTAAAAGTATAAAAGTATCCACTGTAAAATGTACTTTATAAGTAAAAAATAGAAGTATATCTTAAGAGATTAATGTGCAGGATTATTATCCTTTGAATCAAACCAGGTCTAAAGCAGGTCTAAATCAGGACTAAAGCAGGTCTAAATCAGGACTAAAGCAGGTCTAAATCAGGACTAAACCAGGTCTAAATCAGGACTAAACCAGGTTTAAATCAGGACTAAAACCAGGTCTAAACTATGTCTAAATCAGGACTAAACCAGATCTAAACGAGGTATAAACAAGTAAACCACTAAACCAAATTTTAACTGGGACTAAACCAGTTAACCACAGAGGTCACTCTGAAAATAAAATACTTTTACTTTTACTTTTAACCCAATTTTAAAATGTAGTGAAGTAGAAAGTACAGATACAGGCTCTAAAGTGTAGTGAAGTAAAAGTAAAGAGTATTCACCATATAATGTGCTTAAGTAAAGTAAAAGTACCTATAATTTGTACTTTTTTACTTTGTTACTTTCCACCACCACTGGGTTTTGGACTGGGAGGCCTGGCCTGTTTCCAGCCTGAGCAGGGGGGGCTTCTAGGAGAAAAGCTTGGGAACCACTGCCATCAGTTATCAAACCCTATACAGCTGTGGTCATTAATTACATCAGTCCACTGGCAAAACCTTTCTCAAAACATATAGGGACCAGAAACTCTTATGGCATTAAACTAAGTTAATATTTTAAATTGACACCATATATTACTATTTTATACATTTTTAGGCAAACTGTAACATAATAACTGAAGGTCTTGCTCATTTGTACTATACTGTACTGCATGTTTGAAGTTTCCCCCTTCATGTGCCTCAGGGATCTCAGTGTGGATGCTGGAGCGCCTCATCACCAGTATCCTCTGCAACAGATTCCACAGCACTATCAGCATTACCTGGCCTCCCCACGACTGCACCACTATCCTAGAAACACGTCCTCTGCACAAGTGGTGCGTTCTCTCTCTGAAGCTGTACACGCATTAATATTTTACCATGTACAATGTATATTGCACAATATAATGGGATGAAAGTAGCATGATACATTGAAGGTTAATAACCTGGTGATTATGTCACTTGTGTAATATTTACACATGGAAACAGTCAGTAAATATGAATTCTAAATTATTTCATGGTAAAAAATGATGATCATGACGCTGCCTCTAGTATGAAGAGTATAAATGAGCAGGAATTTCTTCCTTATTTCTTGGGAATAATATGGAAATGATCCACGTTTACCTCTGTGATTTTTATCCACCCATACCATAGACATTAGGGTGCCACTGACAATAATGGCCAAAAAAAATGTCAACATTTTCCAGGTCCCATCCCCTATTTTTGTTCCTTTTATGAAGCATAGTGACTAATCTAAGTTTCATAGAAATATATGCATATTTTTTGCTAGCTCATTGGGCTGGAATATTTTCAAAGATTA
Organism: Lesueurigobius sanzi; assembly: GCA_900303255.1. Taxonomy (NCBI): domain Eukaryota; kingdom Metazoa; phylum Chordata; class Actinopteri; order Gobiiformes; family Gobiidae; genus Lesueurigobius; species Lesueurigobius sanzi. The sequence goes on along the minus strand of OMNZ01043250.1, from coordinate 8,986 downwards.
ACTATTGAGTAATGGTTGCACCTTATTACTAGCCTCTTACCGAATCCCAAATGCCATTGCTCACTAAAATAAGATTATACATCCCATATTTGTGGGCTATCTCATTTGAAAGCCCTGGTCTTCTAGTTTCTGGAGATATGTACAGTATATGAATGCTGTTTTTTTTCCATTCTCTGGCAACTGTACCAAATTTAACAAGCAATACTTCATAGTTGGCATTTCCGTCTCTCTAGTCATAACCATTTTAGTTCTGTGCCTTTTTGTATGTAATATACTAGGGCTGTGTACCTTTGAGAACACGATACGATACGTACCTCGATACACAGGTCACGATACGATATGTACCTCGATACACAGGTCACTGTTGGCTAAATGCTTCTAACAAAGTGTTCAGAATAATTGGTCGGACACAGTGTAACTGATCTCGAGGTGCACAATACAAAATCTTTTACATTTTTCATGATGTCTTCCCCAGTCTTGCTGCCGTCTAATACCTGGGGGAAGAACGATACTAAGAGCCACTATATCGATGCTGTATCTTTTTTAATCATATTGATACGTATCTAGGTATCGATATTTTGATACCCATTCGGCACAAGTTATCCAAATATGTGCCAAAGTGGATTACTTAAAAAAAAAAAAACATTTATATTTCATCATTGTGCCTGCGCCTCCAGTAGATGCATACTTACTGTGTATAACTTTGGAACCGCTGAGCTACCAGGAAATATTATGATAATACATCCAAACTTTGTCACATTTTTTTTGTCACATTATCAATACATTTAGGGGGTGGGGCAATGAACATTTGAAACTTTTTTTAGTGGCATCCTAACATTTTATTAATGAATTTGATATAAAACATTTAATAGTGCTTTTCAGTGTTTAAACATCATCAATCAAACAAGACAATGTTTGAACCTGTACTCACATATATTTTCTTTTCAGGTTGTACATGAAATTAGAAACTATCCATACCCCCAGCTGCACCTGTTAGCGCTGCAGAGTCTTAATCCTTCACGACACGTCACTGCGGTGCGGGAAAGCTATGAGGTAACGTGAATATGAAAAAACTCATCTTGACCGCTGTCCACGATGTCCACTCACGCCTGAAAACCTTCCATTAGGAGTTGTTGCAGCTGGAGGACAGACTGGGGAGTGTCAGCAGAGGAGCTGTCCAGACAACTATCGAGAGATTTACCTTTCCTCACAAGTACAAAAAGGTAATGTTTTGTGACACACTGTATATTAAATGATCACAGAGACTTTTTATTTGGTTTGACCCCAAATGTGGCCGGCCGACTTTTGATCTGCGCACAGCAAAATTCTAATTGATAGAAATACTGTATAAACTTAGGGTCATTAGTAGGGCTTCAACTAACGATTATTGGCTGCAAATGGTGCATTTTTTTTACTTGAACATGAAGTAAACTTAAAGGTAATGACTGTAGGATGCTCTTTGTACAAGTTTCACATTTGAAAGCTAAGAACCTCTACAATTCAATCTGGGACTGTGAAAGTGAGAGAGCGAGAGAGTCCTCATTCTGCTCTGATTAGATTATGGTCCAAGATTTATCTCATATTTGGGACAATCAGAGCTAAAATATTTACAAAAAAACATCTATACTCTACATAGACAAAATAGTTTTTTCAACAAAAAATACACAATTCTGAGTCTGTGTATCCCAGGATCAATTCCTCGATTACTAAAATAGTTGACAACTATTTCAATAATGAATTAGTTGTTGATTAATCGATTAGTTGTTTCAACCCTAGTCATTAGGTTTATGCAATAAGGACAAAGACATAACCTATAAGACAGCAGCCTGATATATGCATCATATTGATTATAGCAAAAGCTTATGTACAGCACTTATCCCTTGATGGGCTTTTATGGACAGTTAGACCTGGTTTAGTCCTGGGTTTATAGGGGTTAGCACATTCATCATTTTGCATGTGGACCTGCCATAGCTGCAGTGTGCTCACACTACTTTGTGACCAGACAGTGGCTTCATATGAAAAATGAGAGATACTCATTAGATTAATAAACATGTGTGCTCAAGTGTTGAGCATAACAGGGAAGTCCGTCTGATGCTCAGAACGTATATTGACAGAAATATAAACACGAATCTTAACTGCATTGGTTGCTATTTTTTGCATAGTTACAATAGGTTTGCATGTCAATACACTTCATGGATACAACCATTGGTTATTGATTTTACACCAGTCAGTAATAATGCTGACTTTATGAGAAAAAAAAATAATTAAAAAATATGCTAATCAAATGAGCAAAGTAAATTAAAATAAAATCATAATAATAAGTTGAATCTTCTACTGTATTAGTTTAGATGTGTTATTGAGTAGAATTCACTGTCAAGAGTTTTATTACAAATCTATGTCTGATCCCTTTATCTTTCAAACAGAGGAAGCCCACACAGCTGAAAATGGGGGAGGACGAAACCGATGTGGATGAGAAATGTACAATCTGTTTGTCCATGCTTGAAGATGAAGAAGATGTCAGGTATGAAAAATAACACAAATGTATGAATAGTTATGATAAACTTTAAAGGACTCTTTGAATTGATAACAGCACATTTTGAGATCATATTGTGGTCTTTAAAGCCTACTGTGTTTCATATCACCCTACATGAAAATACAAACATGGGTGTTTTTGTTATGCCTAAAAACAGACTATGAACGGGCTCGCCTCTCCTCAGTCCTGACTTATAACCTTTCTGGGAGTTGGACATACCGGCTCCATGTTGTCAGGCAAAGCAGCGGCATGGAGATGTTGCTGCTTTGCCTGGTAACAGGTAGAAAATGCATACTACTGTATATTAGGTCCTCTTCCAAGCGTCATTTTGATATCCCGGGTGATATCCCCCAGGTTTCCTCTGGGTGCACTGGTTTGCCCGACCACCAAAAATATGTACAATAGATTCCCCTCTGGAGCTAGGACGCCCCTGAAAAAGAGATTCTTATTAGTCGGACATTCTTGGGTAAATCAAGGTTGAATAAAAAAAAATAAAAACACTGCAACACTTCTCTGCTTTATTATTTTCATGATTTCTCTTACCGAATGCAAATTAAGGGGCCATTAAGGGTCAGATAGTTAGACCTAAGCAATCGAGCAGCATAGATGAAGGGAGACAGATTTAAACAACAGATAATTTGGGGTGGCACAGATGGTAGAGCATGTCCTCGCATGATCAAAAGGTCTCGGGCTCAAATCCTGGCGCCTGCAGGTGCAGACTGTTGTTGTGTCCTTGGGCAACACACTTCACCCACTGCCTGTATGAATGTAGTGTGAGAGTGGTGCTGGTCGGGGGGCCGATGGAGCAGATTGGCAGCCTTGTCTCCAACATCTGTGATAGTTAGACCTAAGAAATCAAGCTATCTGAAGCCCCACCCCTTAATTGGCATTCGCTGAGAGGAATCAAGAAAAGAATAATGCCAAGCAAAAAAATAAAGCAGAGCGTAAAAATAAAAGAGGAACGGAATAAAACAAGAATGAATGAATTAATAAATAAATACATAAATGCAGACAGAAAATAATAAAGATTTATTTGTTAGTTTTAAGCAGAAAAGGTTTAATAATAATGATTTTTTTTTTTATCTCAGCATTTGCAGTGACATCTCAATAATTATTTGCCAATGTGGACATCTATTCATTTATTTATTATGTTGTCAGTTTTAGTCCTCCATATGGCTGATCATTACGAGCCATTTAAACCTCTAGTTGCTTTTGTGATGTTAGCTACATACGTAGGACCGGAAATGTTCCCCACTTTAGCTTTAAAGTAGACTTTTCATACTTCTGTCTTTCACTCACCACTAACCATTGTGTATTTCTCTGCTGTGTGTTCATGTAGGAGATTGCCCTGTATGCACCTCTTTCACCAAGGCTGTGTGGATCAGTGGTTGGCCACGAGCAGGAAGTGTCCCATCTGTCGAGTTGACATCGAAACACAGCTGACTCCCGACAGCTGATGAGCTACAGACACCTACTTGTCAATCACCTTGGTGGTTCTCACTTTCTTCCGCCGGGTCTCCGGTCCTCCCCCGTGATGGGTGCTTAGCCAAATGTCTCCAGATTTTATGTGACATCACCACCCTTCTGACGTCAAACTGAGCCAAGCCAAGATATTAACTGCATGAGAGGACCACTGAGTACTCTCTCCAATATAAGCACATGCCCTCAGAAGCAGAACGTCGTACCAAACCCATACTCATATTCACAGGGCTTACTTGTAGCTTGCTGGTCAAAAGTCAGTTGTTGTTACTGTCGTGGTGGTGTCCTTAGATAGCCTTGGGCTGCGTAGCATGTATTTAAAGCCATGACTTTGTGTCCTGTGAGTGGTTAGTACATAACCTCACACTAAGCTGGTGAGTGCGCTCTCTTCTCAATATAAAATATATTTAAATTTCTAGAAAAGCTTTTCATGGGAATAATCTGCCACACACAAAATACTTATAAACTCATATTCTCTGATACTGTTTAACATTTGTGGTTTTAGTAGAGTAGCAGCAACCAATAAGTAATGTACTGGGGAAGGCAACATAGAGCGTAACTCTTCATGCAGCTTTGACTTTTGCAATATATTTGTGCATTTATTTTGAGTTGGTGTCACATGAGAAGATCTTTTTCTCTGCTGCAGATACAAATGGTGCAATGTGTACGTTGACAGTGTTCTACCAAAATGCATTTTGACAAGATTTAGCTTGACTTGAAGTCTACCCTACAGTGTGAGGACGAGTGAGTGATGTGTGAATGCTGGAATAAGGGTTCTGGAGCACTACTTTACCCTCTAGCTGAAATAAAGCATCAGAATACAAAGCCAAAACATCAGATATTGTAGGATAGAGTCGCCTTTGCACCTGTGTCTTTGTCTGCCTCGAGCTGCAGCACAGCATAAATTAAATGCGCTTTCACGGCGATTGGCGGCTCAGTATCATCAACAATACAGAATGAAATGTGTCTGACATTTCTCATAACTGTAGCGTATGTCAGAGGATAGACCTTTCAATGTTTACTTAAAATTGCTAATGAACAAGCACATGTGACTATTTCTAGATGTTGCATTTGTGTTGTTTATGATGAAGCATAGACCACTGCAGTGTTTCTAGCAGAGAGAGCAGCTAGTGTATTGATCTGGTATATTCATGTGACGGACCTATCCTTGTGGTTGCTATGCTGGTTGCTATGCTGTTTAGCTAGGACATGTAGAATGCGTTTCAATGGAGGCAGCCTCCCTCTCAGTGCAGACCGACGGGGACAACCGCAGGAAAAAAAACAAACATGGAGGCTTTTAGTCCTCTTGTGCTGGCCGAGCTTTTCTCTTTCACACGAGCTCTGTGCCGCACGATTATACACTCGGTGATAATAACTCAGAGTCTTATGAGAATTCACTGAAGAGGTTTTTAGTGATGTTTTAGTGTTCATGACCGAATCGACTCTTTTGAACGGCTCTTTAGAGTGAATGGTTCGAACTGGTCCAGGGAAAAGGGAAAAGATTCTTCAGTCTTCATCTGTACTCTGTGTCGGACGTTTCGATCTTAGTCCAAAGATCGTCCTCAGCAAATAAAGACTTAAACACATTTGTGGGTCTATAACTTAGAACTTAGCCCAGGGTGAGACAATACAGAGGCAACGAGCCCTATTAAGTATGAATAGGCTAAGATGTTTTCCATCCTTTAGTATAAAGAGAGGAGGGACTTAAGTTAACTCCTCCTTCTGGTTTGGTCTTAAGAGACCCACGAACGTGTTTCAGTCTTTATTCGCCGAGGAAGATCTTTGGACTAAGATCGAAACACTTCAACTATAGAGTACAGATGAAGACTGAAGAAGCTTTGCCTACGATAATTGTAAACAAATTTAGTTAATTATGGCCCAATATTTGAGTCATATGCACACTTTTCAAATGGTAATTAGCTCAAACTCACAAAAAAGTATCTTGGTGAGTTAAAATGACTGGAATTAAGAATATTTTACCTACATTTTAGATTATTTTTTTCCTTTCAATAAAAAAAAATATTTTCTTCTCATTTCTAGTAAAAGGATATAGATAGCACTTTAGAATACCGCCTGGTAACTACAAGGTAATTGCTAACTACTAGGTAACTACAAGGTAATTACTAACTACTAGGTAACTACTAAATAACTACTAGGTAATTACTAACTACTAGGTAATTACTAACTACTAGGTAACTACTAGGTAACTACTAGGTAATTACTAACTACTGGGTAACTACTAACTAAATACTAGGTAATTACTAACTACTGGGTAACTACTAACTACTAGGTAACTACTAGGTAATTGCTTACTACTAGGTAACTACTAAGTAACTACTATGTAATTACTAGGTAATTAGGGTTAGGGTTAATTACCTACTACTGTACTGTAAATATTGTTTTTAGTGATAGCAATTACTAGGGTAATTACCTAGTAGTTACCAGTAGTTACCAGGCCGCATTCTAAAGGACATTTATTTTCTATTTTTTCAAGGGCATTTTAATTTAATCTTAATTTATGCCGAGATGTAATGAGATGTTTTTGTTTGTTTTTTCTTTTATTGTTAGTGAAAAAATAATTTAATTTAAAAGAATTGTACTGACCGACTCAAATTAAGGGAAACCAGTCTTACTTCTCAGTCGTACAGGAGTTGTCCATCATAGGCAAAAATTCTTCAGCCTTCATCTGTACTCTGTAGTTGAAGTGTAGGACGTTTCGATCTTCAACACTTCAACTACACAGTACAGATGAAGACTGAAGAACCTTTGCCTATTTTATAACTATTTTTTGCAATAAACAATAGTTTCCTGTTTGTGTCGTAAAAAATTTAAATGAAAATGAGCCAGTCTTTCGAATGGCTCTTTGCAACGAACGGCTCCCAAAGATCCGGCTCCCGTTAAAGAGCCATGAATCCCTAGATGATGAGAGGTTTCCCTCCGTGTGGTGCACTGGCGGTGTGTACACTGCCTGTGATAGTAGTGGAGTTGCGAGTAAAAGTGTTCATAGTTTACACAGGGTGTTGTTGAGATGCCTTAAGTATTTAACAATCATAATTTAATACTAACTGTAGATATTGTGGGTATGTATTTAATTTATATAGTTTGGGGGCAACTGATCATATTTATTTATAACAGATAAAATGCTATAAAAAAAACAATTACCTCAGTTTTGCATTGGTTTAAATGGAATGTTTTGCATGCAGTGATACTTTATGAAACACAAAAGCTCGAGAAAAAGCCCTGCTGTTTGATCTTTGCAAGCTGACCGTGTGATGTTTACTGTCCTGAGCTACTGAGCCACTCTGTCTATCTTACTCATGCGGTGCTGTGGATGTTGGTTACATTCCGTTCGATGCAATTGCGCTAATACCCCGTGTCGTGACGTAGTGGACAAACTGCAATGAGTTGAACTGTTTTTAATTTATTTCTTATTTTTGCACTAACTGTTCAAATATGGGAACCCTCTCACTGGCCAACAGTCAAACGACACATTTTTTGTTTTGTGGGTGTTACAATGCACAATGTTTAATGTTATACGGTGTGTTTAGTTTCTCTTTCTGTAACCTAAGCATAACAAGTGCCTCGCTTTTAGTGGATCATTTTAACAATCAACCCATGAAGCCACCATTGCCTTATTAGTTGTGTGATATGATGAAAGGGTAAAGAAGGTGCTAAGACACGGACAGGTCCTAAAAGCCATTACATTTTAAACGATCTGCGTGTGCAAGCTCTGACAGAGGCTTCTCAACACTACACCCTTTGCCAAACTTGTTTTCTTTTGTTTTTTCCGTGTACATTTGTTTAGAGCGGTCCTCCTCAGAATTCACCCTTTACCTCCACGTGAGGAAGGTAAGGATTTCAAAGCACAACCTTTTCAAAAATGCATGTCTCAGGAGTAAGTACACTGTTTTCTTTGGTTTATTGGTATATGGTGAGCTAAAAAAAAACTACAGAAAGACTTATTGCTGCTCATAAGCTTAAAATTTTAAAATATCCCAAAAAGTGCCAGTGAAAGGGCTGCCGTCATACTTGTATGAAAAACTGATGTTTGGTTATGACTGAGCAGTGCTTTTCAATATAGGATGTTTTATCTCAAAAAATATAACTATTTATCATTAATAATAAAGCAATAGAGCATAGTGACATGCGTGTTGTTGATGAAGTAATCAAGCATATTGTGAGTAAATACTAGATTTACATTTTGGTGGTATTTTGTACTTTATTTATTATTACTAATAATTATTTCCAAATTTGCTTTGCCAGTTGCAAAATGTTTTGTTTCAATTTTAGGTCTAGTTTCATGGCTTGAATAATATCCTTTTGTATGTGCTTATTTTTTAATAAATTGGGGAAAAACATTTGTTCTGAGCTTTTTTGATGAGGTATAGTATGACAATGTAATTATCTATGTATGAAGAAGGAGGAGAAGAAATAGAAGAGGAGAAGAAATAGAAGAAGAGGAGGAATAGAAGAAGAGGAGGGAGGAGAAAAAATAGAAGAAGGAGAAGAAAAAATAGAAGGAGGAGGACAATAAATAATAGGAAGAGGAAAAGAAGGAGGAGGAGAAATAGAAGGACAAGAAATAGGAGGAGAATAGAAGGAGTAGGACAAGAAATAGAAGGAGAACAAGAAATAGAAGGAGGAGAAGAAGGAATCGAAGGAGGAGGAGAAGGAATAGGAGGAGGAGGACAAGAGATAGAAGGAGAAGAAGGAATCGAAGGAGGAGGAATAGAAATAGAAGGAGAAGGAATAGGAGGAGGAGGAATAGAAGAAGTAGGAGGACAACAAATAGAAGGAGGAGAAGAAGGAATCGAAGGAGAAGGAATAGAGGAGGAGGACAAGAGATAGAAGGAGGAGGAGAAGAAGGAATCAAAGATGGAGGAGGAGAAGGAATAGGAGGAAGAGGACAAGAGATAGAAGGAGAAGAAGGAATCGAAGGAGAAGGAATAGGAGGAATAGAAGGAGGAGGACAAG